>JAJLYE010000218.1:2520-13703 GCA_030571715.1 Grigorovia jiainica (nom. inval.) | reverse complement strand
AAAAGTGGTGATAAAAAGAGATCTTTTTATTTTTCGACAAAGAAAAATTAAAAGTAAGAAAAATGGAATAAAGTTATTCCGGGAATTCCACGGGAAATACCGAGATTCCGGAATGAATAAATATTGTATAATTTGTTTAACGAAGTTAATAAAAATTACTACAAAAAATTTTAGTTGTGAATTTAAAGAAATTTTTTGTTAATTAAATTTAATAATTAGTTTAATTGGTGTTTATAACCAATAAAAAATAAACAAAAAACACAAAACACAAAAAAAAGTTGGAAAATTTTAGGATAATAAAGACATTATCTTATTTACAAAATTTAAACTGATTAAAAAAATTTATTTACTTTACTGAATAATTAATTAAAATTAAATAACAAATTATATTTAAATTACATGAATAAAATATACAATTATTAAAAACATAATTTTTACCTTTATTTTTATTTTTTTTTAAAAATTTTACTTATCTTATTATAATACATACATAAAAATAATTACTAATATTATTAAATACTGATTAATTAAATTAACCACCGAAACCATATAAGGTTCTACCTTGTCTCTTTAAGGCATAAACGACATCTAAGGAAGTGACGGTCTTTCTCTTAGCGTGTTCAGTGTAAGTAACAGCGTCTCTAATAACGGATTCTAAGAAAGCCTTTAAAACAGCTCTAACTTCTTCATAAATTAAACCAGAGATACGTTTAACACCACCTCTTCTAGCTAATCTTCTAATAGCTGGTTTTGTAATACCTTGAATATTATCTCTAAGAATCTTTCTGTGTCTTTTAGCACCACCTTTACCTAAACCTTTACCACCTTTACCTCTACCGGACATTATTATTTATTGTTATTTATATTTGTTGATATTGTATTAATTAAGGGAAATAAAAATAAAATACAAGAAAAGAATAAAGTAATATAAAAAGAAATAACAAATAAATATAGTATAAATTAAATTATAGAAGTAATAAAAAATGAAAGAAATACAAATTAAATTTACCAAATGAAAAACACCAAAACACAAATTTAAAAGTTATTTATATATAAATTTAACAAACAAACAATCAAACAATTAAAATGAAAACGAACAACTATTCATACATTTTTACCAATAAAATTATCCTTAATTTAAATTAATGTAACAGCTGCGAAAAACGTGGCACATTTAACAGTGCACAGACGCGAAATAACCAGTCCGCGTTTCCGCATCCGTGCATTTTTTTTGGCGTTTTGTCGCGTTTCGCGTTTAATATTAACGGGCATTCCGGTGTTTTCGCACTGCACCATAACTAACTCGTGCCATGGTTTTCGCATTTTACACAAATTTAATTGAATTAAGTGGTAAACCAATTTTTATTATGAGTTTTCACACTATTATTTGTTTTTTTCCCTTTGTTCTCTGCAATAATTCGTGTACCAAAAGGGGTCACAGGTAAAAAAGATATTGTTCCATTTATTGTTTTACTGATTTGTTGATTTGTATTTTTTTTTTAATATATAAATGAATTAAAAAACTTGTTTTATTTGTTTATTCATCGTTTTCATTCTTTCTCTTTTTTTTTAGTACTTTTATTTCTTGTTCCATTCTTTTCTTTTTACTTCTATTTTTGTTTTCGTGTTATTTTATTTATATCCCCCTTTCTTTTATTATTTCTTGTTTATTTCCAATATATACATCAGTATAATAACATAAATTAACCAATCATGGCTAGAACCAAACAAACAGCAAGAAAGTCTACCGGTGGTAAGGCTCCAAGAAAACAATTAGCTTCTAAAGCTGCTAGAAAATCTGCTCCATCTACTGGTGGTGTTAAGAAACCACATAGATATAAGCCAGGTACCGTCGCTTTAAGAGAAATTAGAAGATTTCAAAAATCTACTGAATTATTAATTAGAAAATTACCATTTCAAAGATTAGTTAGAGAAATCGCTCAAGATTTTAAAACTGATTTAAGATTTCAATCTTCTGCTATTGGTGCTTTACAAGAATCTGTTGAAGCTTATTTAGTTTCTTTATTCGAAGATACTAATTTAGCTGCTATTCACGCTAAGAGAGTTACTATTCAAAAGAAGGATATTAAATTAGCTAGAAGATTAAGAGGTGAAAGATCATAAGTTTAACATTTAATAAAATTTAATTTAATATTCAATTGGCAATTTTTTTAACAATTTAATGATTTATTTTATCCAATTTTAATAATCATTATCAAATTTGAGGAAAATATAATATAATTTTCCCTTTGAAAATGATGTTTGTATAATAATATTTACTATATATAAATCTTATTTCTAATTTATAAGTCTATAATTAACGGTTTCAATAACAAATTCAATTTTTTTTTTTTACTACCTCTTTTCTTTGTAATAATTTTAATCCTTGTACATTATTATAATTTTTATAATTTATTGTTAAAAAAAAAATCAAAAAAAAAAAAAAGAAATTCGTCATTAATCATTTACACTAATTATAATAAATGAATCGTTTCGATAATATCGTTAATATTAGTAAAACTGAACCACTTATAAAGATTTGTGGATTACAAACTGTTGAAGCCGCTGAATGTGCTTTAAATTCAGGTGCAAATTTAATTGGTATAATTTGTGTACCCAATAGAAAGAGAACTATTAATGAAAATATTGCCATTAAAATTTCAAATTTATTACATAATAATAATAATTATAATGATAGATGCTTAGTTGGTGTATTCCGTAATCAATCTAAGGAAGAAGTTAAAGAATTAACATTTAAATATAATATTGATATTGTTCAATTACATGGTGATGAAAATTGGGAAGAATATTATAATTTTATTAAAAAACCAATAATTAAAAGATTTATTTTCCCCAGAGATTGTAATGATGTTATAAATATTTATCAATTAAAAAATTTAAATAAATGTTTACCTTTATTTGATTCTGAAGCTGGTGGTACTGGTGAAAAATTAGATTGGAATTCAATTTCAAATTGGAGTCAATCTTGTAATCAAAATGTTAAATTTTTATTAGCTGGTGGTTTAACACCTGATAATGTTAATGAAGCCACTAAATTACCTGGTGTTATTGGTTGTGATGTTAGTGGTGGTGTAGAAACTAATAATGTTAAAGATATGATAAAGATTAAATCATTTGTTTTCAATGGGAAAAATTAATTCATAATTCATAATTTAAATGAAAATTGATATAGCATATAATAATATCCAGTATATATTTTAAAAGAAAAAAAAAATTATACTAATAAAATTTGTGATTAATCAAAAGCATAATTGATTATGTCATTTCCAATTTTTCAATAATAATATTATAAAATTTTAAAACTATTATTATATTGTCATAAATGTAACTTTTATCTAACTTGGACCAGGTTGTAAAAATGTTAAAAAATTAGAATAAAAAATTAAAAAGGAACAAAGTGGAAAGAATACACGAAAATATCACTAAAATTATCTTTACTTATATTAAGTTAACCTTAAAATAATCAAATTGAAATAGTCGGTTTTACATGTCTAAAAAGTAAAGGAATCCATTACCTATTCATTTAAAATAATATAATTTAGATTCAAATTACCGTAAATAGTGACTAAAAAGTGTTTTTCTGTTTTCTATTTTGTATGATATTTTAATGAAAATGAACATTTAATCACACATATTTATACTGGTTTCTCTCTCACCTTTTCAATTCCATTTTACATAAACAATTATACTAAGAAATTTAATGAAGGTTAAAAAATGCATATAAATTACTATCTTGTTTAAATCAAATGAGGGGAATATCTAAGTTGCAGTTGTGGAAATTGTGTAATAAGAAATGAATTACGATTAGTGATATTTTTATGGAAAAGATAATTAAATTACTACCTTTTCATATAATTTATTCTTTTAAACACTTGACAATATGACCCTTTCCACCATATCAGATTAAATATTAAAATCAAAATAATTATTAAAAAGTTAATTTAAATACATATACTTTTTTTAATTTAATTAACTTTGTTTAATCTGATTTCTCTACGTTAATCATGTTCTTTTACAAAATTAAAATAATTGTGTCAATAACTGATCAAATATAAATTTTATTTACATAATTTTAAAAAAGATATTGAAGAAAAGATATATCTGAATCGTAATAGGGCTAAAAAATGTTATTTTAGTCATTTTCCAGCAGAACTTAAATGAATCAAATTAATCTCCCAGCTTAGAGTGACGATCTTCATGTTGATGAAATAAAGATAACCATTAACACTGGTTAAGAAATTTAATTAAAAATTTCATTTTACTTTACTTTTCTTTATATTGAAGAAAATTTAATTACAATTGAAAAGCAAAAAATTTTATTATGAAAAAAAAAAAATTGGAAAACACATTCCGGGTAAATTCCCAGATTTTTTATAAGGTCTTGCCTGCATTTATAATATTAAATAAAATATATTATACTAAGTGAATTGTAATATATTAAACATGTTAAACAATACATACAACTGTATGATATTTATGAGATCAATGTGCAATCGAGTTTGTGCTAAAATTGAGTAAATTACTCTTGTTAGATCTTCCAATCAATCATCTTTTTAACAAAATTTGTATAATGTCCAGTCTTTTGTATCAAGTAAAAACCCAGACAACATTCAAAAGATTAATTAATATTTTTTATATTATTTCTGAAAATATAAATGTAAATTAAATTAATTATATTATTTTTTTTCTTGACAATATACGTTTAAATAAATCGATAATAACTTATTTCAAATTAAGATAATAAATTTGATAAATGTGGAATAAAAATTTCTAAATTGAAATCGATTACAGTTCTTTTAATTTAATAAATAGTATGATAAATTGAAATATTTACTACGAAAGAGAAATTTAGTTATATTAATGATATATGATAATGATATTAATAATAATGTGAGTTGGCGATGATTGAAAAATGAAAAAGATTGGCAATAAAAGAACATATATATAATATTAATGGCAATAAAAAATATACATTTTTCATTTCCACTGATTTTAAAATTTTTATTAACATAACCAAAAAAAATACAAACTTATAAGTGATAGTTCTTGAGTTAATTGTATTTCTTTTTCTAATCAAAATTTTATGTTTAATCAAAAATATTAAATTATTTGTTCAATTAACAATTTTATTACCAATCTTTGATTTCTTCACATCTTTACATCCTCCGTCACCCAGACATGATAATTATCAATAAAAACTTTAACTAAAAAATGATTAAATTAAAAACAGGTGACTCTATTTTTTTATCTCTCTTTATTTTGTTTTTTTTTTGGAATTGTTTTATTGAATTTTCATTTATCTCTTTATTGAATGGTAATCAATTTATTAATAAACAATTCAGTTAATTTGATTTTTATTGTAATATTAGATATTAATATTACGATTGAATTGAATTGACAAATGTAATAAGAGTGATTGTATTAGTTTTTATAAAGTTTTTTTAAATTGAATTAATAAACCGTAAATTAATTATATTAATTGGATTTTAAATAATTTAACAAAATGGAGATGAATATATCTCAAATTTACTGATTATTTAATGGTTAATCCCTGAATTTTTATTAATATAATCATTTATCATTATTAATTTATCCATTATTAAAATGGTGTACAATCATTCTTTATTATATTTTTTCCCTTCTTTTTTTTCTGTTCAACTGAATGAAGAAATTGTTTTGTTTTTGATTTTCTATTTAATCAATAAATTGTTTATTTTTCTTTACAAAAGATAAATAATTGATTCATTTTTTTCAAATATTTACAAGATTTAATAATTGATTTCTTTTTAGTGAATTTTCTAATCATTTTTTTTAAAAATAAAAGTAAAATTCATTTGCTCAATTTTTATTTTTGTTATTGTCTTTTTTCTATTATAATTATTTTTCTGTTTATTATAATTTAATTACTGATTTGATAGATTTTTATTGCTTTTTATTTTATTTTTATTTTTATTTTTTGCATAATAAGCTTTTATTATCCAAATTACATTAACAATTATTTTTGATTATATTTAAGAGATTGATATCTAATCATTTTTTAAAAGACAACGTCCTTGTTGTTCAAAAAAAAAGATTGATATTAGTTAGTATAGTATTCAATAACAATTCAAACTATTTTACAAACCTTTTTTTTTTTAACTTTTTTTTCTTAATTTTTTCTAGTCATCAAGATTATTAATGAATAATAAATTTATTAATAATCTGTTTTTTAATATCATTTTTTT
This sequence comes from Grigorovia jiainica (nom. inval.), assembly GCA_030571715.1. Lineage (NCBI taxonomy): Eukaryota > Fungi > Ascomycota > Saccharomycetes > Saccharomycetales > Saccharomycetaceae > Grigorovia > Grigorovia jiainica (nom. inval.). The sequence continues at coordinate 7,458 of JAJLYE010000218.1, read as the reverse complement.
TAAACTTCAGAATTGTTACTAATTTCGTCAGAGAGAATCTATATGTTCAAAAATATAATTAATTTAATTTGTTAATAAAAATTTTTGGAATAATTTATTTTATTTTATTTTATTTTATTTTATTTTATTTTATATTTTTAACATTATTGTTGCGAATTCCAGTTGGAGTCCAACGAAAATATGTCAATGTCGAGAATATATTTAGAGCGTTTATAATAAGGGGGTGACAAGTTTTCATTTTAATAATTTTTCTATTTACAACGATTTTACACCTAAATAACATATAGTCTATACATTTTTAATATGATTATCTGTAACAGTCTTGTAAGGACAACATATTAAAAACACTGACAATATAAGCTAAACCACTACAACAGGTATACAATTACAATTTACCATAATGAATAAAAACGTCTGACCCGGTCGTTATCTTATCTGTCACGTTATCGGGAAAAGATAAGACAAATAATTTCAAATTAGTCATTTAAATAGTTTAATTATATTTTAATTATATTTTAATTATACATGTTTATAAACTATTTTGTATTCAATTATTCATATTACCTCATTTTCTAGCCCAATTATAAATAGTATTACATTATAGGATAATACAACATTTCATAATACAATATATAAATAATGACAGGTCAATCAGATAAGACACAAAAGCCAATCATTTTTGCACCAGAAACTTTCCAATATGACAAATTTAATTTAACAGAAGATGAATTAGCTAAGGATCCAATTGATCAATTTACACATTGGTTTGAAGACGCTAAAAATGATCCAAAGGAAGTTTTACCAGAATCAATTACATTCGCATCTGCTGAATTACCAAGTGGTAAAGTTACTTCAAGAATTCTTTTATTTAAAGAATTAGATCATAGAGGTTTTACTATTTATTCAAACTGGGGTACATCTGGTAAAGCACATGATATTAAAACAAATCCACATGCTGCAATTAATTTTTTTTGGAGAAATTTACAAAGACAAGTTAGAGTTGAAGGTTTCACTGAATTTGTTAATCGTGAAACAAGTGAACGTTATTTTAAGACAAGACCAAGAGGTTCTAAAGTTGGTGCTTGGGCTTCTGAACAATCACACGTTATTAAAAATAGAGAAGAATTAGATAATGCTAAAATTGCTAATGAAAAAAGATTTGAAGGTGTTGAAGATGTACCATGTCCACCATATTGGGGTGGGTTAAGAGTAGTTCCATTAGAAATTGAATTTTGGCAAGGTAGACCTAGTCGTTTACATGATCGTTTTGTTTATAAAAGAAAAACTGAAAATGATCCATGGGAAATCTTTAGATTAGCACCATAATTATTTAATTAATTCTAATTTAACTTACTAAACATAATTACATATATATATCTACACATACATATATATTATTGGGATATTTCAAACACAAATTAATTTATTTTTTATCAAACTTCGTTGCTTCCAATAATAAATTTAACAAAAGTTACCTTTTCCCCGGTTAAAATTTTTGGAAAATATTTTCCATTTTCGAAAAAATCGATGAGTTGAAAATTTAGAAAAAGGAAAAAAAAAAAAATTTGTTCGACATTCAATAACACATATATTTAATTACAATATTAACACATATATTTAATTACAATATTATTATAATTATTAATATTTAATATTATTTCCATTCAACATTATAAAAACAAATAATAAGATATTATAAAAATGAGTAAAACTACTGTTAAGGATTCTGCTACTAAAAAAGATGATTTAAATGAATTTGAACAACATTATTTCACTTCTTATGATCATTATGGTATTCATGAAGAAATGTTACAAGATACTGTTCGTACTCTTTCATATAGAAATGCTATTATTCAAAATAAAGATTTATTTAAGGATAAAATTGTTTTAGATGTTGGTTGTGGTACTGGTATTCTTTCTATGTTTGCAGCAAAACATGGTGCTAAACATGTTATTGGTGTTGATATGTCTAGTATCATTGAAATGGCTAAGGAAATTGTGGATTTAAATGGATTATCTGATAAGATTACTCTTATTCGTGGTAAATTAGAAGATGTTGTCTTACCATATAAAAAAGTTGATATTATTATCTCTGAATGGATGGGCTATTTCTTACTTTATGAATCTATGTTAGACACTGTTCTTTATGCAAGAGATCATTATTTAGTGGAAGGTGGGTTAATTTTCCCAGATAAATGTTCTATCCATTTAGCTGGGTTAGAAGATTCACAATATAAGAGTGATAAATTAAATTATTGGCAAGATGTCTATGGTTTTGATTATTCACCATTTATTCCATTAGTAAAAAAGGAACCAATTGTAGATACTGTAGAAAGTGCTTTGGTTAATACTACTAAATGTAAGATCATCGATTTTGATTTAAATACCGTTACATTAGATGATTTAGCATTTAAAGTACCATTTGAAGTTAAGGCAAAGAGACAGGATTGGATTAGTGGATTAATCACTTGGTTTGATATTGAATTCCCAGCACCAAAGGGTAAAAAGGGTATTGAATTTTCAACTGGTCCATTTGCTGCTTATACTCATTGGAAACAAACAGTTTTCTATTTAGAAGATGACTTAGAAGTTGAAACAAATGATGTTTTAAAGGGTGAGTTAATTTGTGCTCCAAATAAACGCAATAATAGAGACTTAGATGTCAAAATCAAATATGAGTTTATTCCACAGGGTATTGATGCTAGTGAAAGAAAATGTAAAGGTGAAAATACTTATTTAATGCATTAAACAAAAAATATAATTGATATTCCTTTAATTATCACTTTGTAACATATATAATTAATTTTTATTTAATATTTTAAAAACTGCTAAAATTTTCAAAGATTACAATTAAAAGAAGACAAATCTTAGAATATGAGTAAATTATAATAACACTAAGTTTAATTTTAGTCTTATAACAAAACTTATTAACTAATTGGCAATAAGAATAGTTAATTTTTCAAGAAAAAGAAAAAAAAATTGATTAAAATATTTTTATAAATGGAAAAAAATTATATAGATAAACTAAAATATACTTCTTTATTTATAAATTGTTTAATCGTGCTTTAAAGTTTCAGTGAAAACAGCTGATGGCTTAGAAGCGGTCTTGTCAGCCTTCTTAGAAGCAACCTTTTCAGCAGCAAAAACCTTAGCGTATGGGTTTAATCTTAATAAGACTTGCTTGTTCTTTAATGGGTTCTTCTTTTGAACATGAGCACGCTTTTGAGTTGGTTGACCAGCTGGTCTAACAACAGATTGGATTTCAGAAGAGTTAATGATTCTGGTAACATCAGAAGTAGAAATGATGTTAGCTGGTAAAGAGTAACCAGATTTAGCAGAAGCAACAGATTCGGAACCCCAAACTTGATCTAATTTAGCAAAAGCAGCTTCAGTCCAGATAACGAATCTACCTAAATGAGCACCTGGAGCTAATTGTAATAAACCTAAAGAGGCAACGTTAGCGGTTTCAACACCTGGAACGTTTCTTAAAGCCTTAACAATACCGTTGTCTTGAGCGTAAACCACTAATGGACCCTTTCTTTGAGTCCATCTTCTGTTTCTGTATTTACCCTTACCGGCTCTTAATTTTTTAGATTTTAAGACCTTTAATAAATCAGAAGAAGCACCAACAGCCTTTAAAGCAGCAACGGCTTCCTTAGTCTTTTGAATAGATTCTAAATCAGAAGAAACAACTAATGGAATTTCTGGAATCTTTTCAACTCTGTGACCTCTAGCTAAAACTAAAGAAGCGACAGCGGAAGCAGCGATAGCAGAAGCAGTAGCATATCTCTTTTCATTGTGGTTGACCTTGACATTCCATTTTCTCCAGGTTTTAGTTGGGGCAAACATACGACCACCTCTACACATGTTACCGAAAGCACCTTGACCGGATCTACCAGTACCACCACCACCAACTCTTGGAATACGGGCAACAGCTCTACCGGTACCCCAGGATTCAGCAGAAGTTTGGTGACCAGCCTTTTCAGAGACAGCATAAGCTTGTCTCTTGTTCTTGTTAACGGAAGTGAAAACAGAGTGAACAATATCTGGACGAATTGGAGCAGAGAAAACAGCTGGTAATGGTAAAGCAGTTGAAGTAGCTTCACCAGTTAAAGCGTGAACAGTAACTTGTGGTTGAGACATAATTAATATTCTTGGTGATTTTTTATAATTTGAATTAAATTGAAAAGTATTATTAAATGTCAATTACAATTAACAAATTGTTTGCGTTTAAATATTTTTTCGAATCGATGAAAAATTTTTCCATTGAAGAAAAAAAACAGAAAAAAATTCTGCGTCCAAAAAAAAAAGTTCGGATCCGATTTTCTTTCGGGCTACTTTTTTTGGAAATTTATCCACATCACAATTTTAGGATCAAATTTTACTGGAATACGAGATGCAATATAGGTATAACTACTTGGGCATTTTTTTCTTGAATAGTCTAATGTACTAATTTAACCTAACCTTATATTGTTTCCTCCTTGAAGTCCTGTAAGATTTACTTATTTCTACGACTATATTAAGAATATTAATTTACGCACTTTGGCAATTTTTTTTTAATTACACACCTCATTTTGTGTTTCCTAAAAAATGGGATCTTAAAAATAAAAAATGCTTCCAATCGGAGTCGAACCGATGATCTCCACATTACTAGTGTGGCGCCTTACCAACTTGGCCATAGAAGCTTTGTGTACTGTATGATTTTGTGACGTCTAATAATTAGCTATAATTGGTAACTTAAAATAAGTGGAATGCTTACTTTAATAGTGTTATCAATACGCAGATAAAATATAATGGAATGTTACTATTCTATCTAATAAAAATATATCTTAAGTATGAATAGATGGAATGTCTATTTTAGTATAAATGAGATGATATTAAATTGGTGTTATTTAAATATATGGGTAATATAGTAAATAAATAATTAATTAAAAGTTA
>JAJLYE010000217.1:60792-70889 GCA_030571715.1 Grigorovia jiainica (nom. inval.) | reverse complement strand
TGTCATCTTCCAAAGAAAGTGCATCCTCATAATCTGGGAACATTTCTTTGAACTCAGTTTCTGCATCTTCGGATTTATCCTCAAATTTAAATAAATTGCCAGATTCTCGTGATTCTTCTTCTTCCTTCATACGTCTTAGAGACCATCTATAGTAAAGCGTCTGTAATGAACCAGTGAATGACGTTAAAATGTCACTATTTCTGTCGTTTAATTTGAAGACTTGTAAAAAGAATGTCAATAATTTTTCGGTAGTTATATTTTGGACAGAAGTAGACTTGATATATTTGGAAACTTCAGAATATACACGGTTGATATCAGATGAATTAGTTATAGTTAATGTATCAATGGCCCATAAAGGAGATAAGTCGATGGATTTTTCACTATTAATTTGAGTATATCTAATTAAATCAAAACCAAATTTCATAGAATAAATGTAACCAGCAAATATATCATTTAAATCTGAAAATAATTGATGGCCAGATTGTAATCTTTCTAAGAAATTGGAAGTATTTTGTTGAAACATATCATAACGGCCTTGTAACATATTATCCCATTTTTCAATAGATTCAAGTAGCTTACTTGATTGCAATGAGAAAACAGTTGAAGTCAAGAATGCGGACCATTCATCAATTAAGTTATCGACTGAAGTGCTAGAACGATAAACTCTTGGATTTTCAGGGGCATCTTTACCAGTAGTGACAATTACCTTTTGTTTGGCAAATATATCATCATCACCACTAACAACATTACCAACAGATTTCCAAGAGTGTAATAAATCTTCTGAAAATTTCTTATGTTTCAAAAAGATATCATATAGGACATAATCATGAACAGCTGGGTCGTATGGAATATCGGGTGCATATAAAGTAAGTAAACCAATACCAAACATAATCCAGGCTAAACCTAATTGAGAATCTTCACCATTTTCAATGATCGTTATAGATGGCAACAAATAAGTATTGAAGACTCCTGTAAATTGTTTGTTATCACAGTTATCAATTAAAACCTTCAATAAAGATGATTTCATATCTTCGATTGGAACTGAGGTATGAACTTCAATGATAGACTTTAACCATTCTACTAAGGATTTTCTAATATTGGTATAGACATCTTGAAGTAAATATTCTGATGAAGTTGCTGTTTTTGATAATAACAATCTTGCATCTGATAAAGTTTGACCAATTTGACTACCAGAAAATTTATCGAATCTATTTGTTTTCAAAACAATTTTCTCTAAGAAATCAGATGTGACAAGACTTTGGGTGTGGGATTCAAATTTACCTTCCACTTTAGGCCATAATATGTTAAAGATTTTTGGATAAATTGTATGGTTTCCAGAAATATTAATTAAGTTCTTTGTTGAAATAGTAGAGTATGAAGTTAAATCAGAAATATCTGCTTGAACATCTGCATGGTGAGTCAATAACAAACGTAATAACGTATCAAATTCCTCAGCAAAAAAATGTTTTCTCTTATTTAAGAAATTGTTGGAAATATCTTCTAGACTTTTGATACCTTCCCTTAACTTAGCGACTAACATCTCAAAGTCGGAGATTTGATTGTTTAAAATATCTTCAAAAAGAATGGCAAACATATTTCTCAATGTTAGGATAGATTCAGTGGTGTCAGAAAATTGTAAAGCTTTGACATTATCAAATTCTTCACAAAGTTCGGATAACTCATTCCAATAATTCCATGTTTCAGCACTTTGAGGATAAGTTTTTCTGAACTTTTCCCATAATATAGTAATTGAAGAACCTCTAGTTAGTCCCATATTAGTATCAAATTCGTTACAAATTTCAGTAAATTTAGAAACATCAAGCGATTTTTGTTTAGCAGAATCTGTCCACTGATCAAATAATTCTTTATATACTCTCAAACGAGCTTCGTCCTTGGTGGAAGATGCTTCAAGAGCACTACTTGAGATAACTAATAATGACCAAAGAGTGGTATACATTTCAGACTGTTTAAATGGTTCGGAATTTGAAGCGACGTTGAAAGCATACTCTTTCAAGTTGCTTAAAAATTGGTAGATTGGGATTCTTGGAACATTTTTGAGTTGACGGCCATTTGAAACAGCAGCAGATCTTTCGATATATGAAAGAGTATCTGGTTTGGCTGATAAAGATTTCTTATGGATTCTTTCAAGCTCATTTGATAATTCCATAATTTGACGTAAAACACCAAATAAGTATACACCCTCTTCAGTGTCAATAAATGGAGCATGGTCCTTGAGCATTGGTAATAGATATTCATTGATAGAAACTGATAATGGTTGATCAGATAAATTTGATGGGGTCATTTCTATAATCTTTTGGATGTTTGAAATGGATTCTAAAGATAATGTATTTAATTTTTCGACAATACCACTGTTGATTAAGAAAGTGATAAATTCTTTAACACCAGAAAATAATTCAATATCTTGCCCAAAATACGTAGTGACGTTAACATTTTCATACCATTCGTTCACATAAGAAAGCTTATTAAAGGACACTAGGCCTGAGAGTGATTCCAAAACAGCAGAATTATTTGAAAATTCTAAAGTGTCATGGATACCAGCAAAAGAGGAAATTTTAGAGTTGTATGAAGGCATGAATGTTTTTAATGGTCTGTAATGACATTCCATATCATTTTGATCTATACATAACTTATCAAATTTAGTCGTTCTTTCCGGTAAATAATCCATAAAAATTTCAATACCTCTATTTCTCATTGCTCTTGATAATTCACCAAATTTGGGATCCATTGTTAAGAAAAGTCTGAAATTAGGATGTGGTTTTAAGATTCGTGGCTCCCCATTTTCTTGACTACATTCGTTAATTAATAAGGAACCGTTGGTTTCTAATAAGGAATTTAGTCTATCTAACACAGAAGGGGAACAAAGATTTGCATTGTCTAAAATTAACCAGTGACCCTTTTCAACAGCATTAATTAACATACCATCAAACCATTCGAACGTAACAGAAGCAGGTTTATCTAAAATAGACTTTAAAGTTTGAATTCTTTCTTTAATATCGATCAGTTGAGAATTAGAATCAGCATAATTAATAAAATCATTGAATTTGGTTTCGAACGTAGTGAACTCTTCCTTGGTAATAACATTGAGATTGATAAAGTTCAATAATTGAAGACCAGAAGAAACAGCCATATCGTCAGAAACACTAACACCAAGATTAATTGAGAGAATGTTTTGAAGTAAAACTTTTAAATCGTTGACTACATATGAAATTTTTCTGGTTATATCTACTTGCTCATAACCACCTAAAATATCCATACTATCAACATCACTATTCATTGAGAATATTTCCACAGTACTGCCTAACGAACTTGCTAAAAATTTGATTAAATCAGTTTTACCAGAGTTCGTAGGACCGACTAATAATAATGGCCAATTATTATTGACACATCTTAAAGCAGATTCATAGAATTCGAAATTGGTTTGTAATGGAATAAGATTTTCAACAGTGGTATAGCGGTTGATAGAATTTCTTTTTGAAACTGCATTGTTGATTTGGACATAGTTTGGAGTAATATTAAAAAAATTAGATTTTTGAGTATGTTCACCAAAAATATCGGTTAATAGCTTTTGGGCTTTTTCCCTGTCATCAGAAGTACGGAATCTTTGTCTAATAATTATATTGAAAAAATCAAAAATTTCCATAGAATTGTTAATAGCTACTTGGTTTAATAATTTCAACCATCTCAAAGTATCTCTTAAATTGAATTCCCATGGAGAACCGGCTACACCCCAAAGTCTTTTGTTACTGACTTCATCTTCTAATAAAGAGATCAACTGAATAATTTGTGAAGTGATGATAGGATCGACATTTGGATAGATATGATTAGCAATTAACATCAAATCATCAGACTTTAGCATATCGACATATACTACGCTAAAACGATTAACAAAGGATTTTGGAAGACCTTTTCTACCACCTCCTTGGTATTGGGGATTCTGGGCTGCAAATACTACAAAATTTGGATGACGGGTAAAGGCTTTATCTAATTCAGGGATATAAGCTTCACCACGATGATCAAGACAGGCATTTAAACCTTCTAAAACAGACTGGGATGCTAAATTCATTTCATCTAACAAAACCCAATGACCTTGTTGCATAGCTCTTAAGAATGGAGCATCACGCCAAACAAATTCACCACTCTTTTCACCAGGTGCATCAGAACCGAATAAATCAACTAAATCTGTTTGTTCGGAAAGATTGATACGGGTTAACTCATTACCAGTTAACTCGGCTAAAGCAGTGATTAAACTTGTTTTACCAACACCAGGACTACCTTCTAATAAAATAGGTTTGTGAACTTGCATGGCTCTGATGACCCTCAAAAGGTTGGTGGAGGTTGTTGGAGCGTCAATGTTAAATGATGGTGAATCTGTACCTTGATTGGTTCTTGGATACGTGAATGACCCGATTTTAAGTTCTCCTTCATACAATTCGAAAGTTGACTTGGAACTCAAATACTGTTGTAAGTCATGGCCGCAAATTTCACTTAGATGAGCTATACATTCAGTTTTCAATAAATTCAAAGTCTTCTCGTTTTCAGCTAAATAAGCAGTATTGTTGGTACCTAAAGCGTCGATAAAAACCATTAAAGCACCGTGAATTAAGGAAGAATAAATATTCTCTAACTTATTTTGGGTACTGTTAACAAAGTTAACCCAGGCTAAGATATCACGAAGTGAAATCACACCACTAGTAGCGTTACCACCACCAAACTTTTTAGCAAACCATTCAGAAAATGAAACAATAGTATTCGTGATATTTTCATTTTCAGAAGTTAAACTTGATTGGACGATCAAACGCACATCTTCGAAATTCTCCATAGAAGGAACCCAAATTTCAGTGAAACGGTTTCTTAAAGCAGGAGATAATTCCTTCTTACCATAATCACCACCAGGATTCATTGTAGCAAAAAATTGGAACCCATCTGAAGCACTGAAGAAATTATCAGTAGTACCCTTTTCAGGTAATAATAAACTTCTTTCTGGCTCTAAAACACTATTCAACCTTTCTAAAACTGAGTCATCCGCTAATGAGATTTCATCAAGAAGAAAAAAATTACCTTCTTTCAATGCTTGGATTAATGGACCATCACACCATTCGAAAAGAATATTTAATTTATCCTGGACATGTTTAATTTCTTGTTGTTGTTCTTCGGATATTTCAGTTTTATCATTCTTCTTGTAAATCGATAAAAGTTCATCGAGATCTTCTACCGATTGATCATTTAAGGCAGTTTGTAATAGTGAAACAAGTTTAGTTTGCATTTCAGAACGGTTACGAACTGGTCTTTGTGCACCTAAAATATCACCAGTTTCAGTATTTTGATGAGCATTCAGTATAAGTAATTCTTTATTCAAGTATTCACCAAGTAATTGACAGATAGTGGTCTTACCACAACCAGTTTCACCGACAAGAAGAACTGGCTCGTTATTTTTTAAACATGTAGAAACTAGAACACCAAGACGACGAAGTGCTTGAGTCCAAACGACGGAATTCAAAGATTGTAGGCCTTTATCTTCTAAGGAATTGTAATAATGGTCCATATCTAACTTAACTTTCATTACCTTTTCTAAGATTTTCTTGATAGTGGTTTTTTCTTGTGGATTTCTGCATCTTTCAGCTAATAACATATAACCATTAGCAGCTAATTCTTCATAACCGACAGCATCTCTTAATGCCCAACGAAATAAATCTCTCAATGTGGCAAAACTATTCTTTTGTTCGAATAATCTATTTGCTGATCTTTCAACTGACAATTGACGATAAACTTCAACAATTTTCTTGGCATATGATGGAGCAATTTGACAACGTTCGCGTAAAATAATTTCTAATTCGTCTTGTGGAATGTCATCAAAATGTAATTCTAAGAAACGGTTTCTAAAAGCTCTGGATAACACTTTACGACCACCATATATACCAGGAGGATTTTGTGTGGCAAAAAGCATAAAGTCAGGATGTGGGTGGACAACTTCTTGTGTTTCTGGAATAAATAATTCTCTGTTATCATCTAATAATCTATTTAAAGCTTCTAGGACATCAGTTGGTGCTAAATTCAATTCATCAAGAACAATCCAATAACCCTTACGAAGAGCTTCAACCAAAACACCTTCCTTAAATGATAACTTACCGGTATCATCGGTGATATAAGTACCTAAATATTCTTGTAAATCAGTGTGTTCATGATTATTAATACGAACAAACTTATGGCCAGTGATATCGGCTAAATATTTAATCATAGAAGTCTTACCAGCAGATGTTGGACCTTGAACTAAGACTGGGAATCTTCTACCAGAAGTGGCTCTAACTAAATTTAACATATTCTTTTCAACAAATGGTGTAATAATATAATTAGGTTGATCCACAGGTAATTCATGACCTTTTTTCATCCAATAATGTTTAAATTGAACATATTCGGGACCTGGCGATGGAGGAGCTTTTGATAGAACAGATTTGGCATTCTTTAATTTATCAATTGTATATTTAGCAATAATTGGTTCTAAAAGCTTTTCTGATGTTTGATCTAGTAATGTTAAAAATGTCATACAGAAACCATCGTATAAAGATCTACGCAACCCGTAAATTTGAACAATATCACGGACATAAAGTAAAGTTCTAGTTAATGTACGAATACTAAAATGAGGTTTTTGGTTAGAACCATCCACAATTTTATTATTTTCAGATAAACGTTTGGCTTCTAAATATAATTCAGCAATATCATTACCAATCCATTCATCGCTAACACTGTAATTACCAATATATTTATCAATAATGGAAAGTAAATCAGTAATATCACGATCTGGAGAATGAACATAGATTTCAGTAAATCTAGATCTAATACCGGCAGGTAAGTCACGTTTACCTACATCAGTAGCTGGATTCATACATGCAAAAATTCTAAAATCTGGATGAGCCTTAATAGGCTCAGCATCACCCTTTTCTGAAAGTAAGACACTTCTAGTAGCTGCTTCAGTTAATAAATCAGAAATACTTTCTAAAGTATCAGCAGATGCTAAATTTACTTCATCTAATAATAGCCATTCACCATTTCTAACAGCCTTAACTAATGAACCTTCAACGAAATTAAATACAAATGAATTCTCTAACGTACTAGATTGAATTTTAAATTTCTGAACCATTTCATGGAATTCTTTCCATTGACTAGAAAGCAATTCCTTTTGATGTGAGTTTAATTTCCGTTTCTTCTTCTTACCTTCATTATTAATTTCCTCATTGTCATCATCTGATGGTTTCAGTATACTTTGTGACATCTTATAAGCTTCATTCCATAATTTAACGACATTTTTCCATTGATTCTTATTGAAACATTTATGTAACATCTTGTAAAATCTTTCATTTTTCTTTAAAGAGAATGTTGAAGCAAATAATGATTCAAATAATTCTTGTACTGGAACTGCCACAGTCTTAGAGTTAACAGGTTTATAACCACCAAGTAAATCGCCAGTTTCAGTTTGTTGGGAAACATTTATAACAGTTAATGGTTTATTCATAAATTTAGCAATTTGTTGAACCACTGTAGTTTTACCTGTACCAGTTTCACCAACTAATAATACAGGTTCAGTCATTTGAATGGCTACTGAAATCTGTTCCATTAATCTTAAGGAATGATTTGTTAATGCAAAGGATGTAGTATTCATGGATTTCTTTTGTAATGCTAATTTAGATTTATGTAATACAGCTCTACCAATTTTAACAATATTTTCATCATTTTCGAATTGTGGAACATGTTTAGATAAAAATAATGAAATTCTTGAATTAGCTATTTCTAATGATTCACCAATAGTTTGAATTAATGGTTCTAATGCCTTAAACTCACTAATTGCACCAGCAAAACAATCTGATGCTTCAGCAAAGATAGAATCATATACTGATGATTCAATTAATTGATCTGGTTTAACAATATTATTATTTTGAAAAAGGACATCTAATCTATTACATAATTTTACTAAATCTCTTACTGAGACAATTCTAGCATGAGCACCTTTATTTAATGAAATAAATCTTGGATCTAGATAAATTGATTTGACTTGTTCATATGATTGAATTAATTTTGGAATTAAATTAACTAAAACTGGGTATCTATTACATAAGATTTGCTTTAAATCTTCTTCTGATGGTTCTTCTAATTTAACAACATTCCAAATTCTCATACCGATCATATTTAAATTAAATTCATCTTCGGTATTAGTACTATTATCATCATTATTATTCTTATTTTTAAAATTGTCTTCTGTTAATCTAACTGTAGAGATTAATTGAAACCCATTTGAAGCTTTAATGGTTTCACCTCTAGATGGAATAGTCAATTCACGTCTTTCTAATAAAGATAATAATATAGATAATACTTCAGTGGGAGCCTTATCAATATCTTCAATAAGAACCCATCTACCTTCTTTAACAGCAGTGGTTAAAACACCATCTCTCCATTCAAAAGTACCAGGTTTTTCACCAGAAGTATAAGTACCAATTAATAATTTAGCATCAGTTTGTTCACCTAAATGAATTTTCACTATAGAATCATGACAACCAATATATTTACTTAATTCATTAATTAAAAATGTTTTACCAGAACCAGCTTTACCGACCAGCATTGTTGGTTTATTTTCTTGTAAAATTTTAGCTAAATTACGTATTGTTTCAATAGTCTTTTCTGTAGGAATAATAGAAAGTGGATATTTATTTTTCAATTCATCAGTGATATGAACTCTTGGAACTAATACACCAGCAATTGATACAACTTTATCATTTAAAATAGAATTATCAATAATAAAATATGTATGATCTTTATTAGAAGTGTTAAAACATTCATTAACCATGGGTAATTTACTAAAATTAGATAATCTTTTAGCTTCATTTAATTCTAAAAATTTATAATTAACATTTTGATTAAATTCGTAATCACCTAAAATGGAATCATTTTCTAACAAGTATTTATTTAACATATTATCATCAGCAATTTCAGCTAATTTCATATAAATGGACATTATCTTTAATGATAAGAATTTAATTAAATTATTAGATTGATTATTATTAATAACTGAATAAATAATTTCTGGTTTTATAAATTTAATAAAAATTTCATCATTAAATGAAATTAATCTATAATAAGCTAATAAAATTTTTTCAATATCGTGAGAATCTTGAGTGGAAACATTTTGTAAAAAAGTAATAATAAATTCATTATTATTAAACATAAAATCTTCAATTAAACTTTGTGCTAATGGATATAATGCAATAATGTGACCACATTTATCTAAAATATTAATTAATTCAAATTGATAATTATTTTGTTTATTAAAATTTGTAGTCCAATGAGCAATAATTTGTAAAAAAATATTTTTATAGGCGAATAAATATGCAGCGGTAGCCTTATCATGTAATGCAATATCAGATAATTTAATTAAATTATCATTACTGTTTAAATTTTGATCAAATTCAAAAAAATTTTGATTAATTTCCCTGGGGAAAAGTTGTTTATAAAGATTAAATCTTTCACGTATTTCAACTATATCTAAGATAACTGAATCGTGTGACATCTAGCAAAGTGGTATTTAAAAAAGGTAAATATAAATTTGATGTGTGATTAATCGATATAAACAGTAATGTTTTTAAATATAACAGTTATTGTGTATGTAGTTTTAATTTGAATAATTAAATTTAATTTTAATTTTTTTTTGTGTTTTAAATTTTTTTGTGATGCTCATCGCAAATTTTCAAATTGGAAAGGAAAAAAAAAATGGGAAATCACAAATGACGAGAAGATCTATAAATTATAATTAATACAATTGTAGTTTGAGACAATTGTAAATTGTAAGAGATGTCCAATGTGAAACATGTTGTAAGACCTTTGGATGTAAACAATCCCCCAGCACCGTTTCCTGAACGTGTTAAATTGCTTGGTAAGATTCAAGACGTGGTAATTCGTTGGAAACGTACTAAATTGTCTAAGAGTAAAATTGAATTACTTAGCGTTAAATTAGAGAATCAAATTGCCATTAATAGTAAATCTTTACAAAGTTATAGATTCAATATTAATGTACTGATACGTGATTTGAATAA
>JAJLYE010000217.1:31365-60772 GCA_030571715.1 Grigorovia jiainica (nom. inval.) | reverse complement strand
ACTGTTATATTTAAATTATCATTACTGTTTAAATTTTGATCAAATTCAAAAAAATTTTGATTAATTTCCCTGGGGAAAAGTTGTTTATAAAGATTAAATCTTTCACGTATTTCAACTATGTCTAAGATAACTGAATCGTGTGGCATCTAGCAAAGTGGTATTTAAAAAAGGTAAATATAAATCTGATGTGTGATTAATCGATATAAACAGTAATGTTTTTAAATATAACAGTTATTGTGTATGTAGTTTTAATTTGAATAATTAAATTTAATTTTAATTTTTTTTTGTGTTTTAAATTTTTTTGTGATGCTCATCGCAAATTTTCAAATTGGAAAGGAAAAAAAAAATGGGAAATCACAAATGACGAGAAGATCTATAAATTATAATTAATACAATTGTAGTTTGAGACAATTGTAAATTGTAAGAGATGTCCAATGTGAAACATGTTGTAAGACCTTTGGATGTAAACAATCCCCCAGCACCGTTTCCTGAACGTGTTAAATTGCTTGGTAAGATTCAAGACGTGGTAATTCGTTGGAAACGTACTAAATTGTCTAAGAGTAAAATTGAATTACTTAGCGTTAAATTAGAGAATCAAATTGCCATTAATAGTAAATCTTTACAAAGTTATAGATTCAATATTAATGTACTGATACGTGATTTGAATAAAGTGAAGGGTAATTTAAAAGAAATTAAGATTAATGGTAAATTTTTAATATCTAGATCAACAGATATCGACAAGAACAGTAATAATAATAATGATAATAATAATAGTGTTATGAATAGAGCTGTAGTTCCAATAATAGAAAATTTGAATAAACAAAAAATATATGAACTATTAAAACCTTTAATACTTAAAGAGGAAACATTAATAAATGAATCATATATAACGGAAAAGGATATTAAAGATTTTGAAATAGAAGATAAATCAAATAAAGAGATAAATGAACCCACAGAAAATAGTATATTACCTATGAATAAACAATATGTTATTTGTTCACGTTGTAATACAAAATTTCAAAAAAATCAAATATTGTTACCTACAATTTGTCTTTATCATCCGAGTAAGAGACAATATGATAAGATAAATAAAATATATAATTATCCCTGTTGTGGTGAAACAACAGAATCTAATTCGATGAGACTTCTTGGTTGTCAAAAAACCACTAATCATGTCTTCAAGAGTAATAGTTATAAAGAATTAATGGAAATTTCTAAATTTTTAAATACCAAAGATATAATACCTAAAGAAAATAAAAAAATTATACCAAATGTATTAGCTGTTGATTGTGAAATGGGATTTAGTGATAAAGGTTTTGAAATGATTAGAATAACAATTATTAATTTTTTCACAAATAAAATTGTTTATGATAAATTAGTGAAACCAATTGGTAAAATAATTGATTTAAATACACAATTTAGTGGTGTTTCCATGAATGATATGTTAAATAATGATACATTAATTACATATGATCAATGTATGAATGAAATATTATGTGATGAATTAATTAATTATGATACCATATTAATTGGTCATGGTTTAGAGAATGATTTAAATGTAATGAGATTAATTCATAATAAGATAATTGATACTGCAATATTATATAAGAAGGGTAAATTGAGACCATCATTAAAGGATTTATCATTTGAAATATTAAGTAGAAAGATACAAACAGGTGAGCATGATTCTTCAGAGGATGCGATTGCCACAATGGATATTATTAAGAAACGTATTGGTATGAAGATTGATTTTAAATATGAAGAATAATAGAAAAGAAGATATTGCATTTTTATAGAAATTTTTTCCTTACCTTCCTTAAAGGTTGTTATTAAATAGATTTAGTATATAGATTAAGAAACTAATAATATTGTTGTTTTAGACCAATGTAAAAATAGAGTACATACTATAATACAATGTAAATTTGAATAAAAAAATGTGTGCACGTGCCCACCAACCATAGTTTATAAACATTTTTTCCAAAAAAAACAGTTGGTCCCGAATTTAGTTTCGTGGACATTTGGTCAATTTGAAACAATACAGAGATGATCAGCAGTTCCCCTGCATAAGGATGAACCGTTTTACAAAGAGATTTTAATTATTTTTTTTTTGTTAAAATTAATGATGATTGTTAGTATGTATGTTATTGTAATGTTCTTAATGGTTCTTAACAGTAAATTATAATTGAATTAAACTTAATTTAGAACACCAAGTCGTTGGTTCGAATCTGTGAGGGCTTCTTTTTTAATTTTTTTTTTTTCTTAATATTGTATAAATAATGTTTATAATATGAAATGAAATTAAATAATAACGACAATGTATGAATAATTAATAATGAATTATATAATAAATAAATTAAATAAATAGATAAATAGATAAGATTGATATGCAAACAAAAAAAAAGATTTTGAGAGGATAAACTTTATTTTTGTGCAAATATGATACAGTCAAGTTTCATTAATGAAGAAAAATTAAAATCATTAATTTAAGAAATCAATTGATTTATTTAATTCTTTAATATTATTAATAGTATCTAATTTAATTGCAATTAACATTAATTTATCATTTTTCACACCAATTTTCCAAATTGATTTAATTAAATTTAAAGTAAGACCACAACTATATTGTAATGCTGACATATTTGAAAAATCAATAATTTTTTCAGTACATTTACTTTCACTAATTAATTTACCCACATTTCTACAAGTCAACCCATTAATATTTAAATCAGCAATTGAAATACAAGCAGGTAAAATTAAATGATTTTTTTCATTACCATTTGGTTGAATGGCAAATTTAAATTTAAATTTATTTAATTGAATACCTCTATTAATTAAAAATGATTTAAATTTATCTTCAAATTGAATTAAATCATTACCCATTATATCAATATGAATAATTTTACTTTGTTTATTAAATACTAATAAACTTTCATTATCACTAAATTGGAAATTTAATTCATGAGCGATATTATTGTTATTGTTGTTATCCAAAAATGGTAATTTATATTTAATCATATCCCAATTATCATTAATATTAATTTTTCTTTTCTTATTTTGTTGTAAACATTCTTTATCATTATCAGAACTATCAGTATCAGAATTTAAATTATTACAATTAATTGTACAATCATTTTGTGTATTATTTGAACCTGGATTTAAAATTAAACCATCTGGGTTAATATCAATTAAATTAATTTGAATATCTGTATTAAAATCATTAAATGGATTAATTAAAATTTTATAATTAATTAAAAATTGTGATAATTTATTAAATTTGAAAAAATTACAATCATTAATTAATGATAATTTTTCATTTTTAGTTAAATCATTAATTAAAAATTTATTATTATTTAAATCTCTTAATAAATCTAATAAGATGGTAAAATTTTTAGATGATTTATTTTCAATTATTGGATGTTTATCCCAATTAAAAGTATCATTATCATTACTATCTAATACAATTGATTTATTAAATTTGAAAAATTTATTACCAATATCAATAAAAATATAATTTAAATTTAATTTTAAATCAATAATTAATTTATTAAAATTGAAAAAAATTAAATCATCTAAAATTAATAACCAATCTTGAATAGAATTAACATTATTATAAATAATATTATTCATATCATAGCCTTGTAATAATTTAATTATAATTTTAAATATATTAAAATCTCTATTAATTATAATATTAACATTTTTTGAATCAATTTTATTATTATTATTATTGTTGTTGTTGTTATTATTGTTATTAATAATTTCAGTGAAAAAATTATTCTCTTTTGGTAAAATTTTAGAATCTACAATTAAAGTACCTTCAGTAAAAATGCAATTAATGATCATAATTATTTAATATAATGTCAAAATAAAGGTAATATAAATTATAGTAATAATAATAATAATAATAATAATAATAATAAACGATGAAGTTTAATATTTATTGAATATGGAAACTATGAAAATGTGGGAAATGATTTATCTTTTGATAAAAAAAAGTTAAAACATTAAACGAAATTAATTGTAACAGAACAGTTTTTATCATTATTATTAATTTAAATATATATGGGAATATTGTCATTAAATTAACATTTTTTTTTTTTTTCACATTACAAATCATAAAAGTTGATTTTAATTATGGTAATGATTATTAATCAAAATAAAATTCGTTTTCTACGGCGTTTTCTGTGCGGGAAATGTGAAAAACAATTTTTTGGTTTTTTTTGGTTTTTAAATTGCCGCCAATTTTTTAGCGGTAAATTTGATTTTTTTCTGTGGTGGCATTGAAATTTTTGTGGGGGGTTTGTTGGGGGTTTTCGGTTCCGTTACAAATTACTTATCAACGGTTGTTTTAGTGAACAATACTTTATATTTGGACAACTGTGAGACCCAACTGTGAGAAGATGGTAGTGGTGTCTTAGCTAATCATGTCTATAAGGTAACAATAGGACTAATTTCTTTTTTGAAGATCACTTATATAAAGTATATATTTAATTATGGTTTTGAAACATTTTCAAGTTTTTCAAATATTTTTTGAGGAAGTCCGGGTGATACCGAATTTCTTCTTACATTTCGTCATATTTAGGTCAATGTGAGACATCAATATTCTTTGTATCATAAATTTAATTATTACATGTATAATTATATGTCAAAATATTATGATATATTAGCAAAACCAATAAATTTAAATTAAAAAAGATGCTTTTTAAATTTGACATAAATAACAGCAAAACCAAATTTTTCAAGTTGGTTTCGTGGTCTAGTTGGTTATGGCATCTGCTTAACACGCAGAACGTCCCCAGTTCGATCCTGGGCGAAATCAATTCTTTTTTTGTTAATTTAAAACAATTTTTTTTTCCATTTATCGATTATAAACTATACATTGAATAAGTTTAATATTAAAGTGTATTATATTCAATATTAGATGCACCATATGAAGGATTGTATGGATACGATACTAAAGATAACAATGGCTATGTCTATAATACCTTTGGCGAATCCTATTCGTACATCATTTCATAAAATTATAAAGAAATTGTAATGATAACACACAATTTAATTAAAATCGCCAATAATAAATATCAACAAAAAGAAAAATAATTAGAAAAAAAAAACTATTATTACAAAAGATATAAATAAATATATATATAAAGATATAAACAATTGTAAAGAATTTTAGAAATTAAATCAAGTAATTGATCATACTAAAAAAATTCTTACAAGAAAACCATTAATAAATTTATAATATATTATAAAACATAAAAGATTTTAAAAATATTAAAAAATTTTAAATTATAAAAATTATAATAATAAAGCGGCAGCACCGGCTAATAAAGCACCAGCAGCTGGAACGACTTGAGCAGCAGCACCAGTGTAAGAAGTGATCTTAGCAGTGGTGGTGGTTTCAGTAGCCTTAGCAGTAGTAGTTTCAGCGGTGGTGGTGTTAGCAGCAGCGGTGGTAGATAATGGACACCAAGTAGTGTACTTAGTGACAGTGTCATTTTCAGTGACGGTAGCAGTAGAAACTAAAGCTGGAGAGACAGTTTCGTGACAAACGTGTTCAGTACATTCAGTGATGGTGACTAAAGTAGTAGAGTCAACAGTAGAAGTAGCAGTAACAGTAGAGTTGTATTGAGCAGAGGCAACAGCAGCGATAGCGGCAACAGAGGCGACAGTAGAAAATTGCATTTTTGATTTATTTAAGCGAGTGTATTTAGTTTAGAAGATTGATCTTGGTTTTTTATAAAAAGAAAAATAAAGAAAGAATTAAAATAAATGGAAATGGGATTAAAATTATTGATATTATTCAAGTATTTATATAATTTCGAATAAATTGAAAAAAAAAACACGGTTGACTAAAAGGGAAATACCTTCGTGTCTGCAAGGGACGAATGAAAATTAAGATTAAAAACTTTTTCAAAGCGGTTAAATTGGGAAAAAAAACTTTTTGAGGCGCGTATGCTGGGTAACAACGGGGAAATGGTACGTTTTTCCGTGTTTACAGTGCCCAAAGGGGAAATTTTTTCAGATTTTTGTTTCGAGGATTTCCCATCCCCAGACAATAGAATTTAACAAGATGCTCAGAAACAGCCGTACAGAATTTGTTTTTTGGAATGTTTTTTTGCTTATCTTTTTCTTTTGTATTAAGTTATTTTTAGTCGACGTTTTTTCCAATTGAGGAAATTCGCTCAAAGCCCTGGCGCGAACATTTTTTGTTACCGTGCCATTTTAAAGTTACAAATTTGAAATTACAGCAAAATTTGTCTTGTTACAAGTCTTTAACTGGTGGTTAATCATTGTTTAATTGTTGCTTAACTACGGTTTTACTGGTCAATATTGCAATCCTTATCAAGCAAATATCTTGTTTTCATTTGTTTACTGGTCTGGTTAGTCAATAGACTCACTGTAATCATCTTAAAGTGTAAATTTAATGGAATAGTTTTAAAATATCTTCAATTTAACATTTGATACACGTAAATCCTTTTATTTTTGTTACTCTTTAGTGGTTAATTTTTTTTCAAATAGATAAATTAACGCGTCTTTTTTTATGGCATAATAAATTTTAATTAGTTTTAATTTTAATTAACTAACGCTTTCCGTTTTAAGAAATGTTATTAAGTCTAGAATGCAATTTTTTTTTTTATTACTTATTAAATTGATTATAGTGTAATGAATGATTAAGAAGTACTTCAAATTTACAGTAATTTTTTTTACTCTTGTTCTCCGTGTAATTGACATTTATTAAAAAAAAACTGCCGTCTATAATAAAAAGTTATTAATTCAAATATAAAATATTTTACCCAAAAAACTTTACAAAGGAAAATAATAATGTAATTAAAAGATAAATAGATATTATGTACTTGAAAAGATTATATTACTGTTTTTTGAATATTTACTTTAGCAAGTAAAATCATTTGATGTTTCGAACTAATACATTAAATTGTAACAATAATCCAACAATAAAATAATGTGTTTCAAAAAGAAACAAAATAGTATACCAGCAAGTTGCAAGTTCAACCTAAAATCATCAGATTGACTTCATTGTAAATGATATTTACATGAATTTGTCATTTATTAGGTTTTGCTGTGCACCCAGACATTGTTTTTTTTTTACTCAGTAAATTGAAAATTTTGAAAAATATATTCAAACAAACCCTAACGTGGACAACAAACCCTAAACATTAAACCCTAACTTAGTTTTATTTTAGCCCTAAATAACCCTAACATGGTTGTCTTAGGGTTTACTTACCCAAACCCTAAACGCCATTTCAAATTTATTTTTCCAACCCTAGCAAATACGTAATAAGGATTTTTTTAAATGGAAAAAATAAAAGAAAAATAAGAATCTTTATATTAACTATTACTTAGTAATAAATTAAAAAAATTGTATTTATTATATTATCTTGTACTTTAAATTGATATATTATATCACATATTATATTTATTGTCAATAGAAAACATTACTGTATTACTCAAAAAATTCATTTTTGAAGGGGTTAATTAATAACAAAAGAAAAATTTTATAATTTATAAAGATTCCATCGCCATCAAAATATTATAATTTTATAGTAATTAAATAAAATAAAAGAAAGGAAATTTATTTTAAACAATATAATATAAAAACAAAAAAAAAAAAAAAGAAAGAAATGTCTAGTGGTGAAGAATTTATTAGAACACAAATTTTTGGTACTGTTTTTGAAATAACTAATCGTTACACTGATTTAAATCCAGTTGGAATGGGTGCATTCGGTTTAGTTTGTTCAGCAACTGATACTTTAACAAGTCAACCTGTTGCTATTAAAAAAATTATGAAACCATTTTCAACAGCTGTATTAGCAAAAAGAACATATAGAGAATTAAAATTATTAAAACATTTAAGACATGAAAATTTAATTTGTTTACAAGATATTTTTTTATCACCATTAGAAGATATTTATTTTGTTACTGAATTACAAGGTACTGATTTACATAGACTTTTACAAACAAGACCATTAGAAAAACAATTTGTTCAATATTTCCTTTATCAAATTTTAAGAGGTTTAAAATATGTTCATTCTGCTGGTGTTATTCATCGTGATTTAAAACCATCAAATATTTTAATTAATGAAAATTGTGATTTAAAAATTTGTGATTTTGGGTTAGCTAGAATTCAAGATCCACAAATGACTGGTTATGTTTCAACACGTTATTATCGTGCTCCTGAAATTATGTTAACTTGGCAAAAATATGATATTGAAGTGGATATTTGGTCTACTGGTTGTATCTTTGCTGAAATGTTTGAAGGTAAACCATTATTTCCTGGTAAAGATCATGTTCATCAATTTTCAATTATTACAGATTTATTAGGTTCACCACCAAATGATGTTATTGATACTATTTGTTCTGCAAATACTTTAAAATTCGTTACTTCATTACCACATAGAGATCCAATACCATTTACTGAAAGATTTAAAACAATGGAACCTGATGCAATTGATTTATTAAATAAAATGTTGGTTTTTGATCCAAAGAAAAGAATTACTGCTGCTGATGCATTATCACATCCTTATTTAGCACCATATCATGATCCAACTGATGAACCTGTTGCTGATGCTAAATTTGATTGGCATTTTAATGATGCTGATTTACCAGTGGATACTTGGAGAGTTATGATGTATAGTGAAATATTAGATTTCCATAAAATTGATGGTAATAATGGTCAAATTGATACTAATGCTAATTTTGATGATCAAGTTATTGCTGCTACTGCTGCTGCTGCTGAAGCACAAGCACAAGTTCAATTACAATTACAAAATAATTCAATTAATAATTCAAATAGTAATTCAAATAATAATTCTTCTTTAAATAATAATATTAATAATTCTAATAATGTGGATAGTAATGATACTATAACAAATTTTGGTAATCAAGCGGTTCATTTTGTTAATGAATTTCAATAAATAGTATGAAAACATTAAAAAAAAGAAAATTATATAATTTTTAGATTGAAAAATATTTTTATATAATTTATATTATTATTCAAATTTGCAGTACATGGTAATTAATTAATTTTAATATAAGGTTTTATGGTAAGCGTTTTAAAAATATCATTGGTAGAAATTATTGATAGTTATTAATTTTATTCATTTGTTTACATTTTGAATGCTTTTTTTTCTTTTAAGTTAAATTTACTTTTTTATCAACAAATTATTATTTTATATTTTATATAAACACTTTTGAAAATTTGTTTAGTAAAAGTGCAAGTAAGGTCATATACAAATAAATTATCTTCGTATTAAACAAATATCATAAAAATACATTATTTTAATAAAAAAAATTTAAAGATAATATAGAAAAAATCTAATGATTTTTTTATAAAGAAAAATGTTAAATGTGAAAGAATAAAGGTGAATTTTTGTGTTTAAAATTGAGTTAAAA
The DNA here is from genome assembly GCA_030571715.1 of Grigorovia jiainica (nom. inval.). Taxonomy (NCBI): domain Eukaryota; kingdom Fungi; phylum Ascomycota; class Saccharomycetes; order Saccharomycetales; family Saccharomycetaceae; genus Grigorovia; species Grigorovia jiainica (nom. inval.). Next base: position 51,358 of record JAJLYE010000217.1, on the reverse strand, counting down.
CATTCTAAGAGATATCTTTAATTTTTCTAAACACTTATGCATTTTGTTGGCCTAAAGTTTTCTCTTTTCCAACTATATTCGTATTGATGTCTGTTTTTCAAACATGACTTTGTATTGTGAAAAACGGATATGTACGTATTATATTTTCGGATCTCTTCGTCTTCACAAATTTTTATATGTGTCAATTGGTATAAATAATCAGAAATGAAAATTATTTATAAAAATTTTCGCAATCTTCCAATTTTAAATATTCTGTCAGAAAAATAAAATTAAGATTTAGCTATTTTAGAATGACTTTGATGACATCTATGATGATTTCTATCTGTGAGATATAAGTGTTATATTCTGCATTTATAATTATAAAATTTTAAATTCAAAGAGAATTTTTTAAAAACAAAAAATCTAGTTGTAATTCGTGAAAACCTTATAAAAGGTGCCTTACTTTATATTATCAAGTATAGAATAAGAAAAAATAAAAGTAATATTCCAAAGCGTTTTATATCAACTCAAAATAATTCTTTCTTTCTTTTTTCTATCAAAAAAAGTAATTATTTTAATTGATTAGAAACTAATCATTTACTTAAAATTATTTATTTTTATTGAATTATAAAACAAGTAAAATATAACAATCAAAAGTAAGACTGTAAACAAATAAACTATCGGTGTTAAAAGAGTTATATATGAAGTAGTTACTTACATATTTCCCGTCATTTATTAGTTCAGATAATGACAAAAAAAGTTTTTTTAAATAAAAATAAAATGTCTCCATTTTGACAATTCAAAATTTTTAGTATTTTAATTTTTCCTAAGAAATTACCTGGAAGACATTATAAACTATCCCAAATATTATATTCTCTGAAATTCAGAAAGACATATCATTGAATAAAAAATAAATACCGAATTCAGACTCCTATTTTAGTGTAAAAAAACAAATACAAATATGTTTATAATGTTTATTGTACTGGTATTTAAATGATTTTTATTTTACTAGGCCGTTAAAGCTGTTAAAACTTAGAATAAAGAGCAGTTGAAAGTAAAACTATTGGAATCATTACTAAATTAGACGCAAAAATTATTTTGTTCTTATTCCTCGTGGCCCAATGGTCACGGCGTTCGGCTACGAACCGAGAGATTCCAGGTTCGAGTCCTGGCGGGGAAGAACATTATTTTTTAATTTTTTTTAACTTATGACAAAAATTACATTATATCAAGACACTCCCAACTGCTTAAATTAATTGAAACTTGGCTTGTCTTTTGTATTTTTATGATAAAAAGTAAATTTTTGTCCGTCTATCTTTATAACAAAACTTTTCTAAAGATAAGTAATTAATTATTATTTACATAGTTATATAACATTTTAAGAGTTCAACTACTTTGACCTATTAATACAAACGAAAAACTAACTGAATTATTGCGGAGTCCTTGATATTTTCATTTCTGATAATTGAAAAATAAATATTATTTGGAATTTTGAGAATTTTGGATTAGGTATTGTCTGTTCTCTTTCATTGTCGATATACAGAATAAGTAAACTAGATTTCTAATCATTATACTCATCTAAAACATCAAAGGAATCATCACTCAGCTCAGAATCTTTTCTCTCCTCTGAAAGTTGGTCGTGTCCCTCGATTTTACCATGACTTTTTTCTTGATGATTATGATCAATTATCTCATTTTGTTTCATTTCATTACCGTTTTCACTAACAATTTGAAGGTCCTCAATTTTTAAACCTTTCAATGTACTTTCATTATTTGATAAATCGGAATCTTGGGTATCTTTAATTGTCTCATCATTATATTCGTCAATATTATCAAATTGATTTGTTGGTTGCACGCTTTGAGCTTTTCTATTTTCATCTTTATTTTCAATACCATCTTTGATTTCAATCTTAGGTATATTTAGGTTTAATTTACTAATTTTGCCGTCATTCTCATTTGTTTTAGTTTCTTCATTCACTTCAGCAGACATATCTTCTTTAATTTTATTTTTTTTTTCAAAGAAGATTCCTAACCCATGTAATGTATTTCCAAAAGATTTCATGCCATTATTATGTTCCTTATTTATAACATCATCCAAAACTTTACTGTTGGATGTGTTTTCGAGAGCTATATTATAATCGTCAACTGTTATGTTATTGGCATCAATATCTTTAGAACTATTTTCAATATTAACATCAGAATTCTCCTTATTTTCCAACTTACTAACACTATCAGAAGTATCAATATCTAAAGTAGATTCACTGTTTTTACTTTTCTTTTTATTAAAATAATCCTTCCATTGATTCCAAATATTACTTGAATTATTACTAATACTTTCATTTTTTTCAGAATTACTTGATTTTCTTGTAAAAATACTAGCTATATCATTTAGTTTATTGTCATTAATTGATTCCCCTTCTATATTTTCTTTGCTTCGAATACTTATATTACTATTACTATTACTATTACTGTTATTTTGATTTTTTTCTATTTCATTTATCATTTCACTACTTTTGTTTTTATTATCATTACTAGGTAGCTTTAAATTTTGTAATTTCGTTACGACTTTTTCCTGGAAAATTGTTATCGGATCAGTACCATTAAATGGATGTTTAGGGGAAAACAAATCAAAAATTCTATCATCAGTTATTGTATTAAACTGTCTGAAATTTCCTGTTTCCATCCATTTAGAAACCCAATTAAAATTAAAAAGAAAAATTGGTTCATTTTTAACCAATTCTTCTGGAATTGAGGACATTATATTCGAATCATCTCTATGTAAATTAATAAATTCATGTAATTTAACACTGCATAATAACCCAGTTAGATATTCTTCAAAATTATTCCTAATGTAATCATCACTACCCTTATAATGCGAATTATTATTACTAAAAGATTCATCGTTTTCATTCCAAGTTTCCATCACGGAATCAATAATCAATTCAATCCATTTTTTATCATGATGTTGTAAATTTAAAATTGAATTTAATGATTTATCGAAAAATTCCACTGAATCATTATCCAAATTAATGAATATATCACACATACTGTCTCTTTGTTCAAATAATAATGAATTTGATGTTCCCACAATGAAAAATTTACTTACGCCTGACCTTAAATTATCAACTTGTTGTAATGGTGTATACGGTGAGAAAAACCCACCATTACCAAATATTTGCAAGGGTAAACCTAAGAATTTATGAACTGAACTTTTATCACTTGATTTAAATGCGTTGGTAATATCTTGTGGTCCATAGGGATCAAATAAAATCGGTGAACAACAATTCTTTAAATTTGACATTAAATCTGGTATCAAACTAATTAACCCAAATTGTAAATTACAAAGATCTTCCACATTCGAACCAAATATAATAATTTTTCTTTCTAATAACATTGCCTTCAATATGACAAGGATGTTTTTCTTAAAATTAACAATAATTTTACGTAAATTTAAACCAACATAAAGATTGTTATTATCTTTCAAAAGGTATGGCGTCATTGGATCACTGGGATTATATATCGACAGCAGGTTATCATATAATGTATTTAAAATTGTCTTATCTGTGAAATCATATTGCATAAAGAAGGCAGAAGTGACAATACTTAATTTATCCTTAATTTGACCAAAAATCGGCGATCTTAAAATAATAACAATTGCCTTTTGCACTGTGGATCTTGTTACATCCTCATCTTTGGTTAATAATTGATCTGTCTTTATTTGTCTAGAGCAGGAAATGGCAAAGAGTGTAGTAAATTCATCCTTAGTATCGTTAGGAATCAATGTTATATCATTAGGTGCGCTTGTTTGATTTGTATTATTATAAAGAAGTGTAAAATATGTGAATGTTTCCTCAAATGAATGTGAACCATCTGGTAATGCCTGGAAGGGCATATCTGACCACAATTCATCCTGTTTCACTTCTGGATCCAAACCATACCAATATTCTACTTCTGGTCCTCTCTTATGATGGAAATCTACTAATGCTAAACCAAAAAGAATAGACTGTACCATTATTTATGGATTATTGATACAATTTTATTTTTCTTGATATTATATAGAAATGCTTATTTTCACAGTCAATTTCTATAGACAAGTAATTGTAATTAGCACTCAATAGTTTAAAAAAATCAACAGTACACTCAATCTTACTCTACAAACAATATAAACTAAAGAAACACTCGAAGTTTAATACAATTTGTTATGTGATTTATTGAAATTTACAAAACTGAAAAAAAAATAAATCAGAAGAATTCTCTACATTGAGCGGTTGATAGTTGATAATATTTATACAGTACAACATGGCTTTTAAAATTGTTTGTTGCAACGATGGGTCCAATGAGACTGTAGGTACAGTAGTGAAGTTTGAGAGTGTTACTCTGTTAATAGATCCAGGTTGGAATGGGAAAACAAATTATGAAAAAGTAGTGGAATATTGGTCTTCAATTATTTCAGAGATTGATGTAATAATTCTTTCACAACCAACTTTAGAATGTTTAGGTGCATTTGCCCTATTGTATTACAATTTTTTACCACATTTTATCTCGAGAATTGAAGTGTATTCCACTTTACCTATTGCTAATTTAGGTCGTACGATTACAATTGATCATTATGTGGGACAACAAATAATTGGTCCACAAATGAATAATAAAATGGATTATCAAGATGTAGAGAAAGCTTTTGACTTTATCAAGATCATTAAATTTTCGCAATTAATTGATTTGAAATATAAATTCGATGGTTTATCTCTAACTGCCTACAATTCGGGTTCCACACCTGGTGGGTCTCTTTGGCTTATTGCCACCTACGTTGATAAATTGGTTTACATGAAACGTTGGAATCATACTAAAGGTACCATATTAGATGCTGCACAATTATTAGACTCTAGTGGGAAACCGATATCGACGTTATTGAAACCATCTGCAGTGATTACCACGATGGATAAATTTGGTTCTACAAAACCATTTAAGAGACGTAATAGAGAATTTAAAGATTTAATAAAAAAGAATTTATGGGATAATTATTCCATTGTTATTCCCGTGGAGATCAGTACAAATTTTTTGGATATTTTTGTCAATGTTCATGATTTAATTTATAGTAGTAATAAATCAAGACAACCCATTAATGCACCAATCTTATTAATATCATATTCTCGTGGTAGATCGTTAACCTATGCTAAGTCTATGTTTGAATGGCTATCATCTACACTTTTAAAAACTTGGGAAACGAGAGATAATGCTTCACCATTCAATTTAAATAGAAAATTTCAAATTATTAGACCCAATGAACTAAGTAAGTTTTCTGGATCCAAGATTTGTTTAGTATCAAACATTGATAATTTAATTAATCAAACAATTCTCGAATTGTACAAGACAGAAAAATTACATGTAATATTAACTCAATCCTTTCAAGATAACGAAGATAACAAAAACCTATTGCAACAATTATATTCTAAATGGTCCAGTAATGAAAATAATAAAGATGGTGATACTATTACTATCTCAGAGACAGCAACTGTAACTGTTTGGAACAAAGAAAAATTGAAAAATGATTCATTGACGCAATTTGAAACAAATATTAAAGAAAGAAGAGAAACCAGATTAGAAAATGAAAATAAATTAAAGAAAGAACGTAGTATAGCTAATAAGACATCTGATTCTATTCCAATTTTGAATGGTACTGAATCTAATGGTGATTTACAGGATGGGGATGGTAGTAACAACATCAACAACAACAATGACAATAATGATGAGTCCAGTGATGATGAAGATGATATCTTAAGAAGTAAATTAAGAAATGGTGGATTGAATAATAAAAATATGGAGATCCCCACTGATATTCAAATATTAGGTAATAGTAATCATAAAATGTTCCCATTTACTTTAAAACGTGAAAAAATTGACGATTATGGTAAAATAATGGATTTTACCATGTTAGTTCCGCAAGAGGATGAAATTTTAGATATTACTACAATTGGCGGTGATAGTTTAGCTTCTAAGAAGAGAAAATTCAATAAAGGCGATATCATCATTGGTAACGATAATGTGGACAACACTAATGAAGATGAAGACGAAGATGAAGAAGAGGAAGATGCATATATTGTTTCTGATATCCCCACAAAGAAATCACGTAGAGAACAAACAAAACGTAATAAAAATGAAAAAAATGTTATAGAAAATTTTGATAATATTGAATATCTAGATACACTAAATCAACCAATAAATATTACTATGGCCAATAAGACCATCACATTAAGAATGGCATTAACTTTTATCAATCTTGAAAATATTGTTGATCAAAGATCGGCATCATTAATAATACCATCATTAAAACCAAGAAAATTAATCTTATTAGCACCACCAGAAAGACAAAATGAAAATATGGTAACAAATTTAAAGAATAAGAAATTAGATATCCTCTGTTCATCATTCAATAAAGAAATATACTTAGATACCGCTATCAAGAAATTGGATATCTCCATTGATTTACAATTAGACCAATTATTAAATTGGCAAAAAATTGGTGACGAACATACAGTGGCACACGTTATTGGTCGTCTTACCATCGAAACACCGCAAAATGATAATAACAAGAACAATAAATCTAACAACCTCAGAAGGAAAATGGTTTTGAAACCTCTAGAGAAACCATCAATGGCCTTAAATACAGGTACTATTTCCATTGGTGATGTACGTTTAGTGGAATTAAAGAGGAAATTAACTGAACAAAACCATTTAGCAGAATTTAAAGGTGAAGGTACATTAGTGGTAGACAATGTTTTAGCAATTCAAAAGATCAATGACAGTGAAACAGTTATTGATGGTTCTCCTGGCCCACTTTTCGAAAGTGTTAGGGCATTAGTTGCTGAAATGTTAGCTCAAATTTAATGTTTGTTACACTTAGTGCTACAGTGTTTTCTTTGTAATTTATTTTTTTATATTTTTGATTTTTTTTTAAAGAAAATAAAATTTCAAATTGGTAAAAATTATTTTCATATAATAATCTTCAATTGATTAAAGTAATGTCTACTAACATTGAAGAAGGTAGAGGTCGTACTACTGCTATGAAGAAAGTAAACAAAGCTCTTTGGAAAGATGGAAAGCCAACTAAATCACAATACTGTTCCAGGTATCCCAAAAACATTACTGGTGTTTTAACTTTAGAGCAATTAACTGCATATCAAACAATGTTCCGTATTGAAGAGATTACTGAAATTTTAAATTCAGAACCTTTGCGGATACCTATTACAATGTCACGTTCAGAATCACCACCGCCAACATATGATGCCAATGGTCAAAGAACTAATACAAAGGAACAAAGGTATAAGAAACAATTACAAGACGAAAGATATAGATTAGTAGAAATTGCCAATAAATTAATACCATTTTACAAACCACCAGAAACATATGTGAAACCAAATAAATTTGAGGACAAATATTATATACCAGTGGAACAATATCCGGAAATTAATTTTGTGGGGCTTCTTTTAGGTCCTCGTGGTAAAACATTAAAACAATTACAATTAGACTCTAAATGTAAAATTGCCATTAGAGGTCGTGGCTCAGTTAAAGAGGGTAAAGGTAGTAATGATTTACCAGAGGGTGCAATGAATATGGAAGATCCCTTACATTGTCTTGTGATTGCAGATTCTGAAGAAAAAGTCTTTAATGGTATTAAACTTTGTCAAAATGTTGTTATTAAAGCTGTAACATCTCCTGAAGGTCAAAATGATTTAAAGAGAAATCAATTACGAGATTTAGCTGAATTAAATGGTACTTTAAGAGAAGAAATTAAAATTTGTACATTATGTGGTATTCAAGGACATAAAAGATTCGATTGCCCTAATAAACCAACTAATTATGCTCAAAAAATTATTTGTCATAAATGTGGCCAATCTGGTCATACATCAAGAGATTGTGTAAATAATAATTTCAACCAAAATAATAATTACAATAATAATAATTTTAATAACAATAGGTATGGATATAATCAATGGAATAATTTACCTCCAGAAGAGTTCAAATCAATATCAAATAGATATATTGATAATAATTCAGGCGACAGAAATGAAAGAAATTCATATAAATCAAGAAATCAACGTTCAAATATTTCTGAATTTAGGGATAAGTCTAACAATAATCGCGACATTAATACAATATCACCACCTGGATTAGTGGAACCCCCAATGGTTCCACCTGGGTTAGAAAACACAGCAATACCACCACCTAGGTTAGAAGATACACCAATTGCACCACCTGGTCTTGAAAACGGTACATCTGGTCCACCTGGTCTCGAAGATACATCAGTTGCTCCACCTGGTCTCGAAGATACATCAGTTGCTCCACCTGGTCTTGAAGATATATCAGTTGCTCCACCTGGTCTCGAAGATACATCAGTTGCCCCACCTGGTCTTGAAGATACATCACTTGCTCCACCTGGGCTAGATAATACAACTATTGCACCACCTGGGTTAGAAGATGTTGCATCTGGTCCACCTGGTTTAGAGGACAATTTAATGGCACCACCTGGTTTAGAAAATGATTCACTAGGACCACCTGGATTGGATAATAATAATAGTAACAACAATACAGACAATAACCAGTATCCGATTCCTAAAAAGAATAATGATAATATTAAGGATGATGAAAATAATTCATCATATTATATATAAAATTTCAAATAATAAATAAATAAATATATATGAATATAGAAACCCAAATTTAATTGCATTATAACATAAAGCCAAAAATTCAATTTATTTACTTTCAACTTTCCATTTCTTTGCCATTGCTAATAATTTAGACATCTTAGGCTTTTCAATTTGATCATCGGGGAAAATATAATCTATGGTTTCTGTTTCAATACCATTAATTGATTCAATTTTTTTGTTTATTGTAGGTAATCTTTTATTTATTTGATCAATTTCTAATTGTGAATCACTAAAATTGTTAATAAATTCCTTTAGTGCTTCCATGATTTTAAAACGAGACTTATTATTGTTTTTCTCTTTAAAGAAAATAATTGCTCTTTCAAAAATAGATTTACCCAATTGGAAATTAACTTCATTAGGTTCGAATTCATTTTCATCATCGTTATCAGCATCATCAGCGTTAACGTCATCTTCATCTTCATCCTTTTCATCATTTGTTTTATTTAAACTTGCTAATTGTTCATCTGTTGGTACAGAATAGTAATACATGGCCATTTTAATCCAAATATCAATATTATCCTTTTGTAAGGATAACAATTTTTCATATATTGATTTACCTAAATTAAAATCTTGTAATGTTGTAGTGATAAATTCAATTTGTTTCTCCAATATTTGACATTTATCAACTAAATTAAATTGATTGATAATATCGTCCTTTGTTAATATATCCCAAATACCTTGAGCTCTATCTAAATTATTTAAATTCTCCTCTAAATCAATTATTTGAAACCAAATATCTAAATTTATTGAATTAAATTGTAAATGTTTTTGTAAAATATTTCTTACTGAATTAAAATTTTTCAATTTAATTTGTAAATTAAGACATTCAGTGAATAATTCATCATTAGGTGTAATTTCTATTGATTTATTTATAAGTGAATCAATTTCTATAAAATTTGATTGCCTTATTTCAAAATTGAAAAAATTTAACCAAATCTTATTAAATATTGAATAATTTGATAAATTATTCGCCTGTGGTATTATTATTTGATCTATTTGTTTATTATACATTTTACGACACAATTCAATATCTATTTGCTTTAACTCTAAAAATGTTAAATATTTAACCCAAATATAGTAATATTTCCACCAATCAAAATTCTTATTATTATTCTTATTCTTTGGGATAATATTTAAAAAATCATTAACAAATATATTATTAAAATCCTGTGGATAATAATTTTCAATTAAATCTAGATAGTCCCACCAAAGATTAAAATCTTTATTGTTGTTCTTCAACGACAATTCATATTTCAATTTTCTTTGATTTAAAACATTATTAATTAAATCTTTATGTTGAATTTGTGATTGTGATTGTAATTCCGGTGATTGTGATTCAATATTAAAACTTTTTTGAAAATTCAAATATTGTTTCAATAAAACTGAATTGTTGGGCCATAAATTTGATGATAATTTAAAAATTTCCTTAACACGATTAAATTCTCTTTGTTGAATTTCCCAATTAATAAAATCTACCACTAATTTGATGCAATCATCAGAATTATTTAATTGTTCCTGTAATGGTATTAAAGTATCTAATGATAAATTGAAAATATCTCTAATAGTGGTAATATTACCAAATTTTTTTTCAAAATCTATCCAATGTAACCAAGTTGAATATTGAGGATATTGACCAATAAAATTAATAAAAATCTTCCTTACATTATTATAATTTTCTAATCTAATTTCAAAATCAATAAATGATTGATATACATTTGAATTTGGTTCCAAAGAGATCCATTTATTATAAATTGATCTACACATATTTAATTCATCTAATGATTCCATAACAAATAAATATTTAAACCATAATTTATCGACTTTAGGTAAAGTTTGAATAGATCTTTCCATTAAATTTTTAGCAAAATTAATAAATTTACCCTTCAATTCCCAATCAATATAATGTAACCAAAGTGGAATATAATTAATATTAACTAAAAGTGCTCTTTCCATGATAGATCTCATACGATTATAATCATGACAAATATCAATTTCAAAACGTGCATATTGTAACCATTGATTCATATCTAATTGATTTCTCTTTAAATAAGATTCAAATTCTGTTCTTTTATTTCTTTGTAAATCCTTTAATTCAACAAGATCAATAATTTCAACATTATTTAATTTATTCAGAGGTTTTTTAATTTGACTAATATCCGTAAGGATACTCTCTGCAGTAATTGAACTATTCATTATCTATCTGTTAATCGATTTCTTCACTAACGGTAAATTAATTGAAAATATATCTAAAATGGTGCTTCTTTTTTTTCTTAAAATTTCAAAAATATTTCAAATTTTTTTCGATGCGATGATTAAAGATAAAATATTTTGATTTGCAATGGTAAATATCGTGTATTGTAATGTAAGCTTTATATATTGTCTTAATTATCCTGATTACAATTATCACAAATAAATTTATAAACGTCTTGTAATTCTTTACTATCCATTGAATGTTCTAAATTTAAATATTTTTCCCATTTATAATTAGTCAATAGGAAATTATCCACTAACCAATCGTGTGCCTCTTTACCCTTTCTTAGGGCCACCACTGGATCAGAATCACCATGACCTTGGAAAATCGGAGTATCCTTATTAGTGATGGGTAACATATCATTAAATATATTCATATCGCATGAAATGAACCCAGATAAAGTTATAAATCCAGCAATCTTGTATGGTAATGCCAATATAGCACCTAATGTAATAGCAGCACCTTGTGAAAACCCACCAATAAACACTTTATCTGGAGTAATATTATTCTCCTTAGTGACTTGTTCAATCAAATTAGGTAAATAATTTAATAAAGTTTCTCTAAACCCAATTGAATCAAATTTCTTCATTTCTGGATCCCATTCCAATAAATCGAACCAACCAGTCATTCTATACCCACCATTAGCAGTAATTGGTATCATTGGTGCTGTGGGGTAATAAAATGACATTTGATTAAATAAATTTGGGTTCCATTGTCTGAATTGTTGTGTTAACATGGACCAATTGGGACCACTATCACCAAGTCCATGTAAGAAAATCAAACAGTACTTGGTGTCTTTCGTCTTGCTAAGAATCTTGAACATCTAAAATTGTATAGATAATGTATAATATATATATATAGAGACGATATATAAAGTCCTGAATCGATTATAATTGAATAAAATTGATTGGAATTGTTATTAAAGGTTAATTAAATTTTTAATTGAGAAATAAAAAAAAGTATTCAATTTTTCCTTTTACCGCCAACAAATACAACAACAACATAAAAACTATACAAAACTACACACAAAGAACCCATAAATGATACATCAAAAGATATCCTTACCACATGACATCGATCTATTGACCCCACAAGAGATAGATAATTTGACGGTAAATTCACCAGAGGAATTAAAACAATATATAACACAATTTCAAACTGATTCCATACAGGATATTATACAAGATAGTAAACAATTATTAACACGTTTACAAAATTTGAGTAATGAATTTGATACGTTGGCAAAGGATAAATTACAATTACAAAATAGATTGGATGAATTAGATCAAGATAAATTAGATTATTTAAATAAATTTAACAAAATTGATAAATTATATAAGGAACAATACAGTGAAGGGGCAATGTTTAATTTGTTACAACGTCAAATACAGCAATTAGATAATATTTCACAAGAACTGTCAGTAAAGATCAATACAGTTACAGATATAACACAATTAGATTCTTTATTGCTACAATATCAATCCACTAGAGTGAAATATCATACTTTAAATGAACAATTATCCACTTGGAAGGAACAAGATAAAATATTAAGAAAATAAACTATGGTAATGTTATATATCTATCATTAATCAATTTATTTTAATATACAAATGAAATGGAAGTAAATAAAATAATACATAAATAAATTAAATAAATCTATACAATTAAATTTTTATTCAATGATTCAATTATTGATTGTCTTGTGCATTATTATCATTTCTATTACTTGTCTCATGATCTTGTGAATTCGATGTGTTATTTTCTCTATCTTGTGTGTCATTATTAGTCGATGTGTTGGTAGTATTATTATTGTTAATAGCGTTAACATCATTTGTTGAAGTATTGCCAGTAGATGTAGTACCTCTAGTGTTGTTTAATGAATGAAATGTATCATTAGCACCTAATTGATATGTAGTAACATTACCATCAGTGTTTCTAAAACTTGCCACACCACTATTTAAAACTAAATTATCATTATTATTAAGATTACGAGTTCTCATATTCATAATAGAATCTCTTATACTACTACCTAAATCAAATAGTTGATCATTTCTCAAATTTGTGGAATTATAAATACTATTTCTTTGAGTAGTATTAGTATTACTATTAGTAGTACCATTATTAACAGCCGTAATTGAATCATTTAATGCAGAAGCTGCACCATCATCTCTTTGTCTATCGATACTATCAAAAAATGAACCAAAAACATCTCTAATTCTGTCATATGGTGATTCTCTATTTGAATCATCTGCATTTATATTTGTATTTGTATTAGTATTTGTATTATTAGAAGCAGGTGTACCAATTCTTGTTCCAGCAGCATTAGAAGTAGGAGGTACATTAGAATTAGAAGTCGTATTATTTGTATTATTGGAATCTGTGGTAGCAGTATTGTTATTATTATTAATTAAATTTGAAATTGGCATCCAATGAATTGTATTACCATTTACTGTATGTGTTATATTAGTACTAAATACATCTGTATTAGAATTTTCAGCAGAAGTGTTACCATTATTATTTGAACTACCTCTACTTACAACCTGTGGTCTAATAAAAATTACACTACCTCTAGGTAAATTTGCTAATGCTGGTAAATTTGTTAAATTAGTATTTGTATTTGTATTTGTTCCTAAATTAGTTGAACCAGCATTAGTAGCATTAGTAGCGTTATTACCATCATTAGCACTAGTATCATTATTACCCATATTATTTATTAATTGTGTATTGTTGTATAAAGCATTATGAATTCTTTGGAAAAGTGCAGTAGTTGCCTCATTTTCATTTGCTTCAGGGGTTGTTGAATTATTACGTGTTTCTGGAAATGGTCTTGAAGTATCTCTTTCAGCAATGACATGTCTACATAATGGACAAGTATTTTCTAATTGTGTCCATTTAAATAAACAATTTCTACCAAATAGATGTTCACATGGTAATTGTACTGGTGAATGTTTAAATTTAGGTTCAGTATTTTGTTCAGTATTTTGTTCAGTATTTTGTTCAGTATTTTGTTCAGTATTCTGTTCAGTATTCTGTTCAGTATTCTGTTCAGTATTCTGTTCAGTATTCTGTTCAGTATTCTGTTCAGTATTCTGTTCAGTATTCTGTTCAGTATTTTGTGTATTTTCATTATTTTCATTAATTTCAACATTAGATTCAGGATTAGATTTAGATTTCTTAATTTTTTTAACATCAATTTCATCATCATCATCATCATGATCCAATTTTCTTTTTATTTTCTTTTCTATATCAATTTCATCCTCATACTTATCATAACAAATACTACAATTATTATCTAAATTTTGTCTAACTATATCACTAATTTTCAAGATAGGTAATTTATTAAAATTATCCATTGATATACCTTTCCTAATATTTAAATTATTTAAATTAACAATTCTTCTCATTGCTAATTCAGCAGAAATATTCATTATTGATTCAACCATATTTGGTGGTAAATTTTCTCGAAGATCTCTAAAGGCTAAAAAGATAAAATTATTTGGTGGTGTTCCATTATTTGTAGTTGTATTAACTCCATTTGTAGTATTATTTGTAGCACTATTTGTAGCACTATTTGTAGTACCATTTGTAGTACTTGTTGCATTTGCAGTGGTTGTATTTGTAGTGTCAATGGGATGTGCAGTTTCTGCTGAATTTGCTTCTGGTACAGGCATTTCAATATCACGAACTTGGTACTCTATGGAGACATTAAAAGCATTTGTATTGTTATTATTGTTAATATTATTATTGTTACTATTGTTATTGTTATTTGTAGTATTACCATGTGTATTATCACCAGAATTAGCACCTGTATTGGCTTGATCCCCCCGATTGTCAGCGTTGTTGTTCATTTTTTGCAACAATTATTGTTACATTTATTACAAATCAAAGATCACAAATCTTTTTTTTTCACTCATTTTTTTTGTACTAGAAAAAAAAAAAAGAAAGAAATTGAAATAAATTTTCCATTGCAAATTCAATAAATATTAAATTTATATATCGATATTACATGTTATATTAATCAAATATTATCAAATATATCTTATTCTGTGCCATATAACAATGCCCAAATAGCTTTAGCACATGCCTTGTATCCATCATTAACCAAAATTTGTGTATTTTGTTCGAATTCAATTTCCTGTTGTGATGTAATACTCTCTGGATGTGGACCATTTAAAACGTCATGCCAAGCTTGTCTAGCGATTTGTGATGTAAATTCAGGATGTCCTTGAAATGTAATTAAACAACCAGGTTTATAGAACCCCTGTGAATTACATTGCTTTGTTTGTCCCCATTGAACCATACCAGGGAATTCCACTGATGTTAATACAGAATCTCTATGAATCATGGAAATGTTTAATTTATCCTGTTGGAAAATTTTTTGACCATGTTCATTTAATTCCACTGCCATAACACCACCTTCTAAACCCTTTGGATTTCTACCAACATGGGCACCTAAGGCATGTGCTAATAATTGATGTGCAAAGCAAATACCTACTAATGGTGGTAATTTATTTTGATGATTATTATCTTGAATATAATTAAATACAAATTCTCTCATATCATTAATCCATTTTTTACTTGTATCAAATGAATCATATTGTGAACCAGTAATATAAACACCAATATATTTATCTCTATTGGCAAATTGTTCCACATGAGGAACATTACCATTAAATGCATCATAAACTTCAAATTGAATAGGGTTACTTTCAGCTCTTGGATTTGTTTTCATTAATAATTTCATACCCATATCATCAAAATTACCAAATGGTTCTGTCCATTTCTCATAATGATCGACATGTATAATAGCAATAGTATTTGGATTCATCATTATAAATATTGTTTAATTGATTAAATTAGCTTGTTTGTAGTTTCCTAGTGTACTCACACACACTCCAAACCATAAACCACAGAGACAAAACTGCAAAAAAGAATGTTATTGCATTGCAATCATCAAATTATTTAATTTAAATATTGCAAATAATTTACAAATTCTTATCTTATCTCGAGGCCGTCCGCATCGGGAAACAATTACCCAAACAGGAAAAACAATTACCCAAAGCGGAAATTCCGATCAACAATATCAGTTTTCAATCTATAATAAAATATTTAAATTCATTGTTATTAAATGTTTGCACACCCAATATTTTATGTTCCACCCACCATTGTATGGATTCTGTAGTTTCCTTCTCGTTCATACCACACAACCATCTTAATTCATTCATTGTATAACTTATTTTGTTGTTGTTGTTGTTGTTACTATCGTTAGAATCTGGTGATTGTATAAATTTCTCAATTAAGCAATATTGCATTATATTTAGATGTTTAAATTCTCTTGTTTGCAAATTTGTGGAATCATGGCCTAACGTCATTGTAATATCAAAAGTTGTTTGTTCCTTATGATAACGTAATATTCTTCTTCTTCGTGTTTCCCAATTGTATACATTAGTAACATTTAATATCTCCTTTTCAATATTATCTCTTATTTTAAATCTTTGACTAATATCCATTTCTAATCGATTCTTCTTATATGTACTAATACCAACAGGTAAATTCCAATAATTACTACAAATAATTTTAGGACAATTTATTATATTTGTTTGATTTATTTGTTTATTATAACGTTTTGATAATTTTTCACTTTTCTTTAAATCATTTAACATTATATTTATCTTATTAAAATTCAATGTTACTTCATCATCATCTGTAATAATGACATTTTCCTTTTGTAATTTATTTTCATTAATTTTCCCATTAAAATTATTTATATTATCATTTTCATCATCTGTCATATCAATTCTTTCAATTTTAATCTTTTCATATAATTCTTTATAACAAATTGACCATGTTAATTCTAATTTATAATCAATTGTATTTAATAATTTAATGGTAATTAATTGTAATAATTTTGAAATTAATTGTGATTTATCATAAACTAATGATAATATATAGTCAATTAAATTATTATTAAATTTAATTACACCATTATTATCATTTTTATTATTTATGGGTATATTATTATTATTATTATTAGTGTTATTATTAATAATATTATTACTAGTTAATTTAGTTGAATTTACTTGTGGTACCCAATTTAAATATTGATTTAAAATATCTTCATAAATCAATGTAGTTATCTCTTCCAGAGAATCATTACCCTTATCATTATTATCATTATCAAAACTCAAATCATTGTCATTTTGATTATTATTATTATTATTATTATTATTATTGCCATTTTTCCTTGGTGATATGGTAAATTTATTAAATTGATTAACATTATTTAATGTTATACCATTTTTCAATATAAATTTTTTATAATTAATATTAAATTCAGAATCTTGTTGTAATTCAATAATAAATTTATCAATACCATTTAATTTATTTAAATGTAATTTATTAATTTGTTTATTATTTAAATTTAATATACCATATAATATAATTTGAATTAATTCTTGTGATCTATCTTGTAATTTATATTTAATAAAACTTGTTAATTTACGTGAATAATTACCTGTTGGATCAATAATTAAAAGACATTTCAATCCACGAATATAAGCAATTAAAATATCAATTGTGGTAATACTGGGATTAATTAATTTATTATTGAATTGTGAAAGAAATTTTTTCAATAAATTCTTATATTGTGAATCCTTTTTCAATACATTTTTCAATTCTATTAATGTATTTTGTGATTGAGGATATTTATCGACAATAATATTATAAATATTATTAATTCTTATTTGAATAAATTTATCAGTAATAATTTGTAAAATTAAATTATTTAAATTTGTATCATTAAATTGTACAACTTGTAAGAAATTAATAAATTGTGACCAATAATTAAATTTAAAATCATTAAAAATTTTAATAATTAAATTTGAATCATTTAATTTAATTAAGATTTCATTAACATATTTTTCTTTAATAAAATTAATTACATAATTTAATACAACATTTTTAGTATTAATTAAATTTGTACCACTTTCATTAATCCAATCAATAAATTCTTTAGCGGTTTCAAAATCTGTTTCATTTAATTGTTTAATTATTGTATTATTACATAATTTAATTAAATTTGGTGTTGTATCAATAACATAATGTCTTATTGCAAAAATTAATTTATTATATTCTGTAGAATCAATTAATTTTGATATAAATTGAATGGGATAAATTAATCTTTTCTCGATTTGTTTTAAAAATTTAATTGAAATTAAATTATTTTGATCATTTAAATTATTTAAATTATTTAATTTTAATTCTAATTGCTTTAAATAACTATCCTTTGTATAATTTGAATACCATAAATTAAATTGTAAGGGGAAAATATTATCTAATTGATTATTTTGAATTATTTTCTTATAACAATTTTTAATTCTTAATGATGGTGGTTGAAAATTATGTTCAGTAATCCATTGTAAGAGACAATTTAAATCATCTTCTAAATCCCCTGAGGGTAAGTAATTAATCAATTGTGTATTACTCATGTATATAGACACATACACAGTGATATTCAATTGAAAATATCTGTAACTTATTAATCTTAAAACCATATAAAAAATATTTGTATATAAAAAAAAAATCAAATCAAATCAAATTAAATCAAATTAAATTAAAGTTAAGGTAGTAATTTACATATTCTTTGACCTAAAAAATTGAATGTTATTTAATATAAAATGCCACCATCAGAACCGATTATTAATCCTGATAGACAAGAATTAATAAACCAATTTATTGAATTAACTAATTGTCATGATGAATTAGCAATTAAATATTTATCTATAAATCAATGGAGATTAAATTATGCATTAAATGATTATTATGATAAAGAAATTGGTAATTTTATTACCGAAATTGATAATAAAGACAATAAAATAATATATCCTGATTCATTAATTGAATTATTTGAAAAATATAGTTTAATTGAAGGGAAAATTACACGGTCAATTAATAATGAAGAGATAATACCATTAGAAGGTATATTAAATTTTATTAGTGATTTAGAATTAGAGATTGATGATATATTAACTATTGTATTAGCTAAGATATTAAATTGGGAGAATTTAAATGATAATATTACTAAAGAACAATTTTTAAATAAATTTTATTTACAAGGTTGTTCAACAATAAATGAAATTAAATTAATGTTAAATGATTATAAGATTAAATTAATTAGTGATTTAGAATTTTATTTAAATATTTATCAATATACATTTAAATTAATATTAGATAAAGATTGTTCTACAATTGATAAATTTAGTGCAATTGAATATTGGAAAATATTCTTTAAGAGACCATATCCAATTTATATTGAAGATAAATATTTAATGGAATGGATTAAATTTATTGAAGATAATAATAATAATAATAATAATATCAAGACAATTAATTTAGATTGTTGGTCAATGTTACCAAAATTTTTCATTAAATATCCAACATTTAAAGCAATAATTGATACATATGATGAAATGGCAGCTTGGCCATATATATTTGATGAATTTATTGAATATTTAGAATCGAGGAAAATTATTTAATATATTCAGTGATATAATATAAAATATTGTACTCAATTGGTATTATTATCTTGATATTTTATCTTAATATTTTAATATAACAAGAAATGAATAATAAATATAATAAATATAATAAATATAATAAATATAATAATACCAATTTTTAAAGGAAACCCTAATTGAAATTTTGTTTTTGTTCAAAATATAATAAAATAAATTGGAAAAAACAAACCAAGCCCTAATTAGGGTTTGCACAAACCCTAATGTTGCTGATTACGTAACGCTTACGTGGGCATTACGCTATCCAATTACTAATCGAAAAACTTACGTCAGCAACAAAACTAAAAAGGTCACGTGTTATTCACGTGTTATTTATTTTATTACCACGTGGTATTCACGTGATTGTCACGTGTAGTTTATTTTGTTGCCACGTGATAGTCAGCTGATTATCACGTGTCATTTAAAACAATTTTTTTTTTTTTCAAAGCTCATCGCAAATTTTTCTTTATTGAAAAGAAAATTTAAATTGTAAATCTTATATT
>JAJLYE010000217.1:11567-31345 GCA_030571715.1 Grigorovia jiainica (nom. inval.) | reverse complement strand
TAAATGATTATAAGATTAAATTAATTAGTGATTTAGAATTTTATTTAAATATTTATCAATATACATTTAAATTAATATTAGATAAAGATTGTTCTACAATTGATAAATTTAGTGCCATTGAATATTGGAAAATATTCTTTAAGAGACCATATCCAATTTATATTGAAGATAAATATTTAATTGAATGGATTAAATTTATTGAAGATAATACAAATATCAAGACAATTAATTTAGATTGTTGGTCAATGTTACCCAAATTTTTCATTAAATATCCAACATTTAAAGCAATAATTGATACATATGATGAAATGGCAGCTTGGCCATATATATTTGATGAATTTATTGAATATTTAGAATTGAGGAAAATTATTTAATATATTCAGTGACATAATATAAAATATTGTACCCAATTGGTATTATCTTGATATTTTATCTTAATATTTTAATATAACAAGAAATGAATAATAAATATAATAAATATAATAAATATAATAAATATAATAAATATAATAAATATAATAAATATAATAAATAATAATACTAATTTTTAAAGGAAACCCTAATGTAAATTTTGTTTTTGTTCAAAATATAATAAAATAAATTGGAAAAATAAACCAACCCTAATTAGGGTTTTTTAGTTGGAAAAACACAAACCCTAATTTTGCTGATTACATAACGTTTACGTGGGCATTACACTATCAGATTACTAATCAACGAAACTTACGTCAGCAACAAAACTAAAAAGGTCACGTGAAATTTTCTATTAACACGTGATTGTCACATGTCGTTTATTTTGCTGCCACGTGATTGTCAGCTGATTTTCACGTGCAATTTAAACAATTTTTTTTTTTTCGAAGCTCATCGCAAATTTTTCTTTATTGAAAAGAAAATTTAAATTGTAAATCTTATATTATACTATACTGTATTATACAATAACTACCCCATAACTACACAGTAATCTATTAAAATGGTAAAATCTTATCAAAGATTCGAACAACAATCCGTTTTTGGTGTTATTAGTTCAAATAGTAATTCTGTTTGGTTACCACCATCAGTAGATTCAATGAAAAAATTAAATAATCCAGGTCAAATTATAACAAGTTCATTAGAAAATATTAATATTTGGGATATTAAAACTGGTGAATTAATTACTACTCTTACAGATAATAATATACCATTAGGTTCATTAGATGCTAAATCCACAAAACCAGCTGAAGTTACATTTTTAAAATATCATTCAGATACAAATTTATTAGCCACTGGTTATTCTGATGGTGTTATAAAAATTTGGGATCTTGTTTCAAAGACAATTATTTTAAATTTTAATGGTCATAAATCTGCAATTACAATTTTAAATTTTGATTACACTGGTACAAGATTAATTTCTGGTTCTCGTGATTCTGATATTATTATTTGGGATTTAATTAATGAAATTGGTCTTTTCAAATTAAGATCACATAAGGATAATATTACTGGTCTTTGGATATCAAATGATGATAATTGGCTTATTACAACTGCTAAAGATGGTCTTATTAAAATTTGGGATTTAAAGATACAACAATGTATTGAAACTCATATTGCTCATACTGGTGAATGTTGGTCAATGGGTATTAATAATAATATGGTTATTACCACTAGTGCTGATTCACAATTAAAAATTTGGGAATTAAATTTAAATAATATTAATGGTTCAAAATTAATAGAAATTGGTATTTTAGAAAAGCAAAGTAAACAACGTGGTATGAATATTCAATTCATTACTAATAATGATAATGTTACTTTCTTTATGATTCAAAATGCTGATAAGACAATTGAAATTTTTAGAATTAGAAAAAATGATGAAATTTCAAAGGCATTAAAGAAAAGAGAGAAAAGATTATTAGATAAAGGTTTAACAATTGATGAAATTAAACAAAATATTAAAGATTCTCATATTAATACAATGATTCATTCTTTCCAATTAATTAGATCCACTTATAAAATTAAATCTGCTATTTGGACTATTGCCACTAATAATAAATTAGAATTAACTGTCACTACTTCTGGTAATACAATCGAATATTTCTCTATACCTTATGAAAAGAGACAACCAACACAACCAATACCAAATAAATTATATACAATCGAATTACATGGGTTAAGAAATGATATTCGTTCATTAGATATTAGTGATGATAATAAATTATTAGCTACTGCTACAAATGGTCTTTTAAAAATTTGGAATTTAAAGACAAAATTATGTATTAGAACTTTTGAATGTGGTTATGCTTTAACTTGTAAATTTTTACCTGGTGGTCTCTTAGTTATTATTGGTACTAGAGATGGTGAATTACAATTATTTGATTTAGCTACTTCAACACAAATTGAAAATATTAATAATGCTCATGATGCTGCTATTTGGTCATTAGATCTTACTAGTGATGGTAAACGTTTAATTACGGGGTCTGCTGATAAATCTGTTAAATTTTGGAATTTCCAATTAGAACAAATTTTAATACCTGGTACAATAGATAAATTTGAAAATAAATTAAAATTATTTCATGATACAACTTTAGAATTAGGTGAAGATATATTAAGTTTAAAAATTTCACCAGAGGATAAATTATTAGCCGTATCATTATTAGATAATACCGTAAAGGTTTTCTTTATGGATACAATGAAATTTTTCTTAAGTTTATATGGTCATAAATTACCAGTTTTATCTATTGATATTTCATTCGATTCCAAATTAATTATTACTTCATCTGCTGATAAAAATATTAAAATTTGGGGGTTAGATTTTGGTGATTGTCATAAATCTCTTTTCGCTCATCAAGATTCAATTATGAATGTTAAATTTGTACCTGAATCACATAATTTTTTCAGTTGTTCAAAAGATGGTCTTGTTAAATATTGGGATGGTGATAAATTTGAATGTATTCAAAAATTAGCTGGTCATCAAAATGAAGTTTGGTCAATTGCTATTGCAAATGATGCATCATTTGTTGTTTCCACTTCTCATGATCATAGTATTAGAATTTGGGAAGAAACTGATGATCAAGTTTTCTTAGAGGAAGAAAGAGAAAAGGAAATGGAAGAACAATATGAAGAAACACTTTTAGCTTCTTTAGAGGAAGGTAATGGTGATGATATTTATAAAAAGGATACTGATAATGAAAATAAAAATATAGAATCAAGTGATGTACATAAACAAACTATGGAATCATTAAAGGCAAGTGAAAGATTAATGGAAGCATTAGATTTAGGTATGAATGAAATTGAATTAGGAGAAAAATATGAAATGGATCTTAAATTATGGGAAAAGAAAAAATTAGCGGAAAAACCAATTAAACCAACTGGTAATGCAATTTTACTTGCCATTAGAAAATCACCACAGGAATATATTATGGATACTTTAAGTAAAATTAAACCATCACAATTAGAAGATGCATTATTAGTTTTCCCATTTTCATACGTTTTAAAATTTTTAAAATTTATTGATATTGTTATTAAAGATGATAAATTATTAAATAATTATTTATCATTAATTTGTAAAAATTTATTCTTTATCATTAAATCAAATCATAAAGAATTAGTTTCACAAAAAAATGAATCATTAAAATTACAAATAAATAGAGTTAAATTACAATTAAGAAAGGCATTACAACAAAATGAAGATGATTTAGGTTTTAATTTACAAGGTTTAAAATTTATTAAACAACAATGGAATTTGAAACATAATTTCGATTTTAATGATGATATGACTGGTACTAATTCTAATAATAATGATAAATTCGTTAAAAAGAGAGTTTTCGAAACATTGTCATAAATATATCGAATTTAACAATATTAAACTTGTTAATATTTGCATATATAAAAATAAAAATAATAAAAATAATAAAGATTAAATAATTATATATCAATTTAATCATATAAAGGAATGTAAAATAATAATCAAAATAATAAATAAAATAATAATATTATCAAATAAATTAATTCTATAATTATTCGAATAAATATATGTATATAAGTTTTTAGATTATTTGAATGTATATGTATAAGTATTTTTTTGTATAAAGTGAAAAAAATTTTTTTAAAAAAGGAATTAAAAGAATAAGTATAATAAGATGATACAAGTATCATCAAAAATTTCATGATCATTAAAAAAAGGCAATTGAAGTAAGGAAATGCAAAAGAATGTTAAATATATGTCTAAGAATGGTAAAAAAAAGCAAAAAAAAAATAAATGTGAGATTAAGCCCATTTACCTAATAATGCCATAAGACCAGCACCAAGACACATTATAAAATATGCCCATAACATTTTTTTTAAACCACCTGGACCTTTAAATTGATTTGAAAATAAAAATTCATGTGCCATTAATTCTACTAACCCAGTATAAATTAAAATACCAGATGAAATTGAATCGAAAACACCATTAGAAATTAATGCCTTTCTTGAACCAGGAATAAATGAATGTCTCACACCGATACCAATGGCAGTGGCAATTGGTGAAGTAAGAGTGAAGGCTAATCCCATATACCATGGTGTTCTTCTCTTAGAATGTGGCCAATTAGTTTCTGCAACACGAGTTCCTAAACCTAAACCTTCAAACATTTGATGAAATGTTAAAACAATAAATAAAGTTTCAAATTCTTCACCAGATACAGAAAGTGATAACCCAACAAATACAGAATGGAAAATAATACCTGCTTCTAATATTGATACAGCTACAATTTGATTTAAATATTTTTCCTTATCAGTTTCTTCCACTGGTGTACCTATTTGTTGAATATCTTGATGTGATGTATCATGTGAAAAATGATCTTTACCTGGTTGTGAATTTTCTAATGTCATTGTTGTTAATTTTTTCAATTTTTCTTGTGTGCTTCTTGGATTATTATTATTACTGTTATTATTATTAGAAGTAGTGACATTACCAGGATATGAGATTGGATTATCCTCTAAATCGTTTTTCAAATCTCTTGACTTGGAATTATCAGAATTAATTGATTCAGATTCCATAGAACTTTGATCAGACATAGTTAAACTCTTATCCTGTGTTTGAATTACATTTTCCTTATCTTGTAACATAGAATCATATTTTTCCAATTCCATATCAGAATCATGTACATGTGTATGTGTATGTGAATGACTATTATTACTATGGTCATGTTCATCACCCATTGATTTAGCAACAAAATAGTGTGATATAATTTCAGTGAAAAATAATGCAAATAAAGACATTAAACAAATACCAAAAGCCCAAGGATATTCAGCAAAGGTACCACCAAGACATTCATTAGATAGTGCTTCATTAGCTGGTTGTAAAAGATGAACAAATGCAGTGGCCACAATAACACCAGAACCAAAAAATTTAGCAACAAAGAAACACCAATCAGGTAAATTAATAAATGAATAATGTGATGCCATAATGGGGAAAAACACACCGAGCCCACTTGAAATTAATATAATGAAAACTGCTAGGATTCTAAGACCATTATGACCATTATAGGTATTTGTTGTATCACATTGGGGTAAAATATCGTCTCTTGTAAATAATTCTAACATTTTATTCATACTTTAAAAAAAAAAGATCTTCTCGTTATATAGCAGAACTAATTACGTTTTCTTAATGTAAGTGAACAATCGAAAAAGATAAAATGTAATCAAAACAACAAACAAGTGTAATTAATAATTAATAATTGTTGTATTGATCAATCATTTGTTCAAAATCGAATTTTCCGGCAGAAAAAAAAATGAAAAGTACCCGCGAGGTTATTTTTAGGGTTTGCAAAGTGTGATTAGGGTTTATATTAGGGCTTAAATTGAAATTGTTTTTGAAGATTTCCCAGATCTTAGGGTTTGCCGAATCGGGAAATTGCACATCTGTGCATTTTTTCCCTTTTTTTTTTTTATAAATTGTCTCTTTTATTTAATTATATGATAATAATAATTTATATAATAGTATATTATATTGTAATAATGTATACAAATGTATTAATAAATATAAAATGTTCTTGTTATTATTGAGGATTAATCACTGAATTCAGAGGGTGGCGATGGAGTTAATATGATAGAGTTTTCCATTATACTATTCAAATATGTATTGCTGTTGTTATGTTCTTGTTGTTGGTATAAATCATTTTCAATTCTTTCAGAAATAATTAGTTTATCGGTATTGTTATTAGTATGGTTAGTCTTGTTAAGTTCGTTTCTTTCTAATAATGTAAAATTCTTTATTGGTGACAATGAGCCACGCCTGGAATTTTTCAGTGGTGATGATGTGGCCGAGGATAATTTAATCGGTGACGAATTAACTGAATTGGATTTGCTAATCGAATTCTTATGACAAATGTTCATTTCGCGATGTACTTTTAAATTATTTTCATTATTGAATTTTTTACCACAAGCACATTTATAGATCATTAATTTATTTAAATGTGATTTCTTATGTCTTAACAAATCATGATTACGTACAAATGCTTTTTGACAATTAGCAAAATCACAAACATATGGTTTATCCTTTAGATGTGTTTGAATATGTGATCTAACATTATAACGCCTGTTGAAAATCTTACCACAATTTGGATATAAACATTCAAATAATTTTTCTGGTAGTTCTTTAACATATTGATCAATGGTACCTGGTGGTAACGTTGTGGGCTTCTTCGTTATCTTTAATGGCCCAATATGTGGCTCTACTGGCTGTGGTATTTCATATACGGTCTTTTTAATTGGCGTGGTTTGGAAAATATGTTTCTTCGGGATATTATTACTATTTATTTCTTCGATTGGAATGATATTATTATTATTATTATTATTATTATTATTATTATTATTATTATTATTATTATTATTATTATTATTATTATTATTATTATTATTATTACTATGTATTAATGGACTTTGCTTCAATGGCGTATTATCAGTAGATTGTGGTATCACTGGTAATATATTTAACTTATTATGAATCTTATTACTATTATTATGATTTTTACCATCATTATTATTACGATATCCATTGACACTAGATCTTTCATCATCAGTTTCACCATTTTCACTTATTAAAGGTATTGTCGATACAGTGGATAACATAGATTCCTTCCTCTTATGTGGTGAAGATATATTTAAATTGTTATTACTATTCAATTTTATCAAATTTGGTTTGCCTGGTAATGGATTATAGAAAGGTGAATTTAATGCATTTAGTATATTGGCATTGCCATCTTGATTGCTAGATAGATTACTATTAACATCACCACTGTTATTTAATTCGCTATTAAAAATATTTGAATTGTTTTTAATTATTGTATCAAATAAAGTTGTATTTTCTAGTTCTTTTTTAATATTTGTATTTTCATTCAACTCGATATTGTTTATTGGTGATATAGCTCCTATAGTACTAACATTTGGTGTGAATATCATATTTTTACTATTAGTATTATTAAGTAAATTGCAATTAATATCAATACTTGAAGTAATCTTATTGGAACTAACATCTAAGTTATTGTTTCTTCTTATCCTTGTAGGGGAATTTAAAGATTGTGGCGGAGACACTAACATATTTGGAGGTGGAAACTGATATTTACCATTAGCGGAATTACTTGTTACAATAATTTCATTGTTATCATTATTTGATTTTTTATTAGTAGATAAATTATTACTAGTCATATTTGTATTGTTACTATATTGTCTTCTCGGTGTCTTTATCGGTGATGTATTACTACTATAAATCGTAGTCTTCTCTTGTAAGGCCATTTGCAATTGTTCTTGTTTCATTTGATTGGCTAATAATTGTTGTTGTAATTTTTCATTAACTAGTTTCTGTCTTTCCAACGCCTCTTTCAATTCTTGTTGTTGTCTCATAATCAATTGATTAATATCATTATTTACATTTAACGGAACATTCATGTTTTGATGGCCATTTCCATTAGTAACTACATTATCAATATTAATACTTGTATCCTTAGGATTTGCAATATCTTGATTTAAAGTAGAAATTGATAATTGTTTATTATGATTTAAAAACCCAAAAATTGCAGTACCACTAGCACCCCTCTTATGTTGATTAATATTTTCATATGAATTTAATAAAGGTTGTTGTAAGGAGAAATTAAGATTATTAGGATCACCAGTGTTAATATAACTATTATCTTTACCCATTGAATTGATTGAATTACTTAAATAAAAATTATTTATGTCATTCATTTGAAGTTCATTTAAAAGTTCCATATTCAAATCGTTATTGTTACTATTATCACTCATATCATTTGTTGTTGGTATTATTGGTATATCCAAATCTCTTAACTCTTCAGTTAACAGTTTATCAATATCATAATAATTATTATCTGGTATATTTAATTCGTCTGTATTAATAGTTCCCATATTATTTTTAGAGGTAATATTATTATTGTTATTATTATTATTATTGTTATTATTATCATTGCTATTTGTTGGTACATTCGACCACAAACTTTGCGGATCAATAATCCAAGGATCCAAAGAAGAATCCATAATATCGTTCCTTTCTTCTTTAATTGAAAAAAAATCTAATCGATTGGACCTAATTAAACATATAAACGGATCAAAAAAACTTAAAAAAAATCAAATCTTATTATTATTTCTTATTTTTTTCAATATAAATTAATTCAAAATTTGAAGATTTAAGAATTTTTTATTTACATTTTCCCTAAAAAGGTAAAAGGTTCTCGAGGTGCTGAAATGTTTCTATTTCCACCAATCAAATCGAAGTTTCTGTTCAATAATGTTGTAATTATTTATATTCTCCTTAATGCATACCATTTTTGCTGTTATGCAACAGTTTTATAAACATAGAGGATCTATCAATATCATATTTAACTGTGGAACATTTTATTTGTGGTGTGTATGGTAAAACTGTCCATTGCAAATTAGCGGGCAATTCCTTAATGATACGGGCAATTGATATATGTGCATTTTGATAGATTGTATTACCGTCATATTCTACATTAAATTCATCACTTAAAACTTGAATCTCTTTGACTAATTGTTTTAAGGAAGTTACTTTCTTGTCATTTTTAATACTATCATCAATTTCATTAATAACATCTTTGACTGGAAACACTAAATGTGAATCATAAACTCTAGGAATTTCCTCAATTTTTAACGTAAATGCATTCAAATTGCTTACTCTTTTATTTAGTTCTTTCATAAAACTATTCCTCTTACCAATATCATTAAATTTGATATTTTCTGTTAAAGACACATGTAATGGGTTGGGTGAGCCAAATGAAGTTAAATACAATGGTTTCAAATATCGTTCTACTTCATTCAATTGAAAATATTTATTCAATTCACGTCTCCATACCTCAGTGGTTCTCATCTCAATATAAATAAAACTCGTCCAAAATTTTTGTGTAGCGTAATTAATCCCTAATGAATTCATTGTTCTTATAGATGGTTTAATGTGATACTTATCAATTAGTTGCTGTAAGTGAGTATCTTTTGTTACCTCTAGTGGTAATTCTTGTTCCGATACTGTGTCTTTCAAATCTTCTTCGGCCTCGCTTTCACTGTTATACGCTTGTAAACCATCCATTGCACTATAAAAGTTTTGACGTGTTCAAAAAGTAAATATTTTTTATTGTAAATAAATAACAATAATAACAATATCATTGACACATAAATTTCTGCAATAGAACCTTGACTAGAATAAGATATTATAATATCATATATTACAAAGATAGTTTCAGTGTGTTACTTGGTTAAATTAGATAATAATAGTACCTATACAGATTTATTACACGAATATTGCTTTTTCTATTATTCTGAGGTTATAATTACGTTATAATAAATTAAATTAAATCACCAATAACAAGGAAAAAAATGGCCAAACCAAGTTTAATTAGAAGAAAATCTAGTCAGAGATTGACTAAAAAGATTAGTATCGAGAACTTAAGAGACAAACAGGATGGTAAAATTGACAGCAAGGGAAACAATATTGAAGATTCAGTTGTGAATAAATTATCTAGTTTGAAGATCGCCAATGGATCTTTGAATAATAATAAAGAAGATAATGAATACATCGAAGTACCATTTGTAAAAGCTACTTTAGATTTGAGTTTACCACAAGATTATTTTAAAAAGGATTTACTTAATGTAATTCAAACTTTACAAATTCCTAAATGGTATAAGAAAAAATCCCTACACTGGGAGAATATTAATATTATAAAAATATCAGGTGCGATGACTAATGCTGTAGCTAAAATCGAGTATAGGGGATTACCATCGTTACTATTAAGAATATATGGTCGTAATAATGATTCTATTATCGATAGAGATTATGAATTGGAAGTTATCGCTAGGTTATCAGCACAAAATATTGGTCCATCACTTTATGGTTGTTTTGAAAACGGAAGATTTGAACAATTCCTAGAAAATGCAACCACATTAAATAGGAATGATATTAGAGATTGGAAAACATCGCAAAGAATTGCACGTAGAATGAAGGAGTTACATTGTGGTGTGCCACTGTTACAAAGTGAATTACAAGGCGAATCAAATTGTTGGTCTAAGATATTTAAATGGATTAGCATCATTGAAAGTAATCCAACTTGGATTAATGATGATAAAATTATCCAAACAACGTTGAATTGTTCTAATTGGTCTACATTCAAAGAATCTGTTCATAAATATTATAATTGGTTAATATCACATAACAATTATAATAAACCATTAGTATTTTGTCATAACGATGCACAATACGGTAACTTACTATTTAATTCACCAGTGATCCAAACTGAATCAAAAACTAATGGTACTGTCACACCACCAATACCATTAAGCGCTGCAACATCAGCATCGTCATCAATGTCATTATTCCCCAGTGAATCTAATATCTTATTAGATAGCATTATTAATCCAGCAAGACAAGAGCAGATTCAAGATAAGAAATTGGTAGTTATAGATTTTGAATATTCTGGTGCTAATCCAGCTTCATATGATTTAGCAAATCATTTCAGTGAATGGATGTACGATTATAATAGTAAAGATCCATGGCATTGCTCAATTCATCAGTTCCCCACAAAAGAACAACAATTAAATTTTATTTATTCATATGTGTCGCATTTAACTAATAGAAATCCATTGGAGATCACCGATGAGGTAAGAATTATTTATAATGAAATTATCAAATGGAGAGCTACCGCACAAGTATTCTGGTCATGTTGGGCCATTATACAAAATGGTGGATTCATTAATTATAAATTATTAAATAAAGATAATGAAATAGAAATTGACGGTGTGAATGGTGAAAAATATATTATTAAACAGAATACGGATGAAAATATTGATATAGACACAGATAGTGAATCATTTTCTAGTATGGATGTAGATGATTCTAGTAATAGTAATATTGCTAAAACTAATACAGTGGAACTTGAAGAATATGGTGTTATTGAAGAAGAAGAACAATCCACAGAAGGTGTGAGCATTGATACATTTGACTACATCAAATATTGCAGTGATAAGATTTCATTATTTTGGGGAGATTTGATTGAATTGGAAATTATTGAAAAGGAAAATGTTATTGCAAATGAAGATAACGTGAGATACCTGGATTGCAAACTATTATAGTCACTTGAGAATGTTAATTCAGTTATATAAATAACTACTTATATAGCACTTTTTTGTTATTTTTATTGCATTTTAATTATGAATTTTTAAGAAAAAGAGTAAAATAAATATGAAAACCCATGTGTTAACAGAAATACATAATTAAAATTATATAAATATATGGATCCCTACAGAGCTTATAAGAATTTGCAGCTATTAGAAGCTACCTGGGAGAATAATAACGGCGAGTTTTCTAGTCCAGAAAAATCAATAACGGGTACACAAGGTACAGAAATTGATATGTCATCGGATGATCATGTTTTCATCAATACACAAATTCAGAGTAGAATTGACACTGAGGAACATATAGAGTCGTTCAGAAAACAGTTGAAGAAATTTAGATGCGATAATAGTGAAAATGAAACACCATCAGATGTTTCACTGAAAAGTAATAATAGTTTGACTAATGTACCTAAATTATCCAAATCAACTTCTCCAAAGAAGAGAAAATTACAAAGTCCACAAAAGGGAGCAATCAAAAAACCAAATACGAGAGAAAAGTTAACTGCAGTATCTCAAAAGCAAACTATAAGAGTTAAAAATACGAAATCATATAATCTTTTACAGCAATTATCAGGTAAAAAGTATAAGATAAAACAAATAATCAACAAACGAAATGATCCACCATTACAATTTGATACTTATAATGAATACGAATGGGAACAAATCAAAGTAAAATTAAATGAAATATTAGCCAATGACAAATCAAGTAATTTAGATGAAATATTCGAGTATATTTATGGTGGATTAAGGCCGTCACAAGGTATGTGGGATGCGTCAAAACAAAATCTAATTGCTAAAAATCAAAGTATTGATAATGATGCATCTTCAGAGAAGGAAAATGATGACAATACTATTGAAAAAATTGAAGTAATTACACTTTCGCAATTAATGGAGGACAATATAGCCCAGAAGAACACCGAAGAAACAAACGATGTTGAAGTAATTCAAAGTCAAGGCGATGAATCTATCATTGAAGAAATTAGAAGTCATGATGATGAACCTGACATTGAAGAAATCAGAAGTCAAGACGATGAATCTATCATTGAGGAAATTAGATGTCCACAAGAGGACGTTCTCAAAGGACAAATACATTCCATTGAAATAAATGATAAAACTGATAAAAATAGTGATAATACAGACGAAAATGAGAATAACTATAATATTGATGAATCTAATAAAGAGGGAAATAAAAATACTAGCAATGACAATTGTGATAAAGATGCTATTGAAAACACGATCGAAAACAATAATAATAGTGTCGATAGGAAAAGTACTGATGAAAAAGACAAGGATAATAACGATGACAATATGGATACTAATCATAATAAAAATAACAAGACTAAAAATAGCCGGAAACAAATTAAAGAATTAATTTATGATAGTATGGATGAGTTTGACTTTTTAATACCTATTATTTCTGATTATAACGACTATCCAGATATAAATACCAACAAAACTTTACAAGGATCTTCAAAAACGTTTTCTAAAGAACCTTCTAAAGAACCTTTTAAAGAACATGCTAAAAAACCTTTTAAAGAACCTGTAAATAAACATGCATATGAACCAGTTAACCAATCTGTGAAAGAAGTTTCCCATCCACACTTGAATGAAAACTCACCTGTAGTCTCTAAAAAAAACAATTCCAACAATATACCCAACAACGATAAAGCAGTTCAAGAATCACCTATACAAAATACCTCAAATACGGGAACAAATTTAACGAGGGAATCATCATTTGATATAATTAAGGACCAGAATGAAAATCCTGTTTTAATTAACATTGTAATGAATACTAAAGATGCAACTATAAACAAAAAGGATAAATTTAAAATCGTTTGTGATGAGATTGTAGCAGATTCTGATGACGAGCCACTTTCTTGGGATTATAAGGTTATACAAATAGCTTTGAGGGATGATAATAAAAGAACAACCAGTAGTGCTAACGATGAACAAGAAGATTTTACTAAATTGTCTGCAAAGGAATTAAGAGAAAAATTAAAATCACTTGGCTTAAAGACGAGTAGTATCAAGATTGAAATGATTGAATCCCTACAATTAGCTAAAAAGAAAATATGTGATTTACAATCTATTAAAGATATTTATAAACATTTAACGAAACTAGTGAAAAGTATGCCAGATTTATTTGAGCAGATATATTCATTTGAACAGATTCCCCTTGCTAACTTGTTAAAAAGACTAACAGATAAAGACTCAATAGTGGCACATATAGATATTACTACAATAAATAATTGGATAGACAATCAAGGTATAAGTGTCCAACAACCGTCAGATATAAATTAATAAAATTAACTACACTCATTTCGAAGTTCAAATTTTTAACAAAATATTTTTTAAAAAAAAAAAATTAAAGTCATCGAAAACGGTTAGACTTTTTACCATAAAAAATAGATATGTCTTTCGAAATAAGACAATTGAATGAAGATACATTGTATGAACATATTTTTGATCGTTATGTTAGGTTAGAAAATAATGTTGAATTATTAAAACAAGATCTTGGTATACAGGATAGATCGCAAACCACCATTGAAATTAATATCGAACCTGTGGAATTTCCCACAACGGCCAATGATAAACCAAGTAGGATTCGTGGTAAGAAAAAAAAACATAAAAGAGATGACAGAGACATATATAATCTTGTTATTGATCAATCTATAACAAGTTTGAATTCATCTCGCGATAATAATAATTCTACTACTGGGTACGTTGTTTGGTCCATAACACCATTCTTCATCAATTGGTTATTATATAATGCAGAGGCAAAACCACTTAGGAGTGGAGGTAAAGTTAAATTAATAAATGATTCGTTAGACTACAACGATACTGATACAGAAGTTGTCATTGTCCCTATAATGAATAAAGACAATACCATGGAAGAGAAAATTGGTATTATCGAATTAGGATCTGGTATTTCTGGTATTTTACCGATGGTGATGTGTAATTATGTCGATCAATATATTGTTACCGATCAAAAGGGAATATTACCCAAATTAAAATCTAATATCGAGTTAAATTTATCACAAATCTCAAAGAGACAATTAAATTGTAATCAATTAATTTCTAACATAGAAGTCATCCCCAATAGCGAAGATATGACAATATTGGATGAAAACAAGGGGAGAGTCAAACCAATTTGTTTATTGGATATAATAGATTTAGATTGGGAAAAATTTAAATTAACCTCAAAGACATTACCCACTATGTACCCATTCTTGAGGACACTACAGTCCAACGACACAGTATATATTATTGCAATGGATGTCATCTATAATGAATATTTAATTGATAGTTTCCTCGAAACAGTACAACAGTTGTATAAACATTTTAAACAAAATCCAGAAAC
This sequence comes from Grigorovia jiainica (nom. inval.), assembly GCA_030571715.1. NCBI lineage: Eukaryota > Fungi > Ascomycota > Saccharomycetes > Saccharomycetales > Saccharomycetaceae > Grigorovia > Grigorovia jiainica (nom. inval.). Next base: position 16,347 of record JAJLYE010000217.1, on the reverse strand, counting down.
AACCAAAGTACATTTCATTATGGGATTACAATTAAGATCACAAGAAGTGGTAACATTATTTTTAGAAAAGGCAATTATTGAATTAGAATTACCCCTGTGCGTCATCGAGTGTGACACTTGGAGTCAGTCCCGTTATGTATTGTATTATTTGTAATTTCAACTCTAAATACCGTCACTTTCATTAATATTATGGTTAAGTTAATTGTTATTCTCCTATTCAAGCTTTTCCCTACGAGGTTTTCTGTGTGCATCGCCACACTATTAGTCCGAAGTTACCCGTCGACCGGGTTACAAATTTGGAAAAATTTCAAAAAAGATAAAAATTGAAATTTCAGTTTACGATAATTAAAACCGTCAACTTTACAAGTTTTCTAATTGAAAATAACAAATAGATAGTATTTGGTTACTTTTTGCTCATATGGCAGTTTGGGAACAATTAGAAGTTTCAAAAGCTCATGTGGCATATGCATGTGTTGGTGTCTTTTCATCAATTTTTTCTTTAGTGTCATTATTTATTAAAGAAAAGTTATATATTGGTGAATCCACTGTTGCACTTATATTTGGTCTTATCGTAGGGCCTGTTTGTTTAGATTGGTTTAATCCCTTAAGTTGGGGGAATTCTGATAAGATCACATTAGAGATCACTAGAATTGTATTATGTCTACAAATTTTTGCAGTCGCTGTTGAATTGCCCCGTAAATATATGTTAAAACACTGGCTTTCAGTAACATTATTATTAGTACCTGTTATGACAGTAGGATGGTTAATTATTGGGTTATTTATTTGGATCGTTATACCTGGTTTGAATTTTTCAGCAAGTTTATTATTGTCTGCATGTATTACTGCAACAGATCCAATTTTAGCACAATCTGTTGTTTCAGGTAAATTTGCACAAAGAGTACCTGGTCATTTAAGAAACTTATTAACTGCTGAATCTGGTTGTAATGATGGTATGGCTTTCCCATTTATTTTCTTATCAATGAATTTAATTCTTCATCCAGGTAATGCTGGTGAAATCGTTAAAGATTGGATTTGTGTTACTTTATTATACGAATGTATCTTTGGTTGTATATTAGGTGTATTTATTGGTTATTTAGGTAGAAGAGCCATTAGATTTGCTGAGGAGAAAAATATTATTGATCGTGAATCTTTTTTGGCATTTTATGTGGTACTTGCCTTTTGTTGCGCCGGATTTGGTTCTATTTTAGGTGTAGACGATTTATTAGTTTCATTTGCTGCTGGTACGGCATTTTCTTGGGATGGTTGGTTTTCACAAAATACTAAGGAATCAAAAGTTTCCACCGTAATTGATTTATTATTAAATTATGCATATTTTATTTATTTTGGTTCTATTATCCCATGGAGTGATTTTAATAATGGCGCTATTGGTTGTAACGTTTGGAGATTAATTATTTTATCTATTGTAGTCATTTTCTTAAGAAGAATACCTGCTGTTTTAGTGTTAAAACCGTTTATACCAGATATTAAATCTTGGCGTGAAGCTTTATTTGTGGGTCATTTTGGGCCAATTGGTGTTGGTGCTGTTTTTGCAGCTATATTGGCAAGAGCCGAATTAGAAGGTAGTGTTAGTGAAGAAAGCACACCATTAAGACAAGTACCACCAAAGGGTACTCCACATTGGCAGTTGATGTCATGTGTTTGGCCTGTAACTTGTTTCTTTATTGTTACGTCAATCATCGTCCACGGTTCATCTGTTGCTGTTATAACATTAGGTCGTCATTTGAATTCAATTACCTTAACAAAGACTTTTACTACACATACAACTGGTGGTAATATTAAGAGTTCATGGATGCAAAGATTACCATCATTGGATACTACTGGTCGTTCATTTTCTTTACATAGAATGGATACTTTTGCACCTTCAGAAATGTCAAGAACTAACACAGTGGAAACGAGTGGTATACCAGCTAGACCAGCTGGTGGTATGAGACACAGAAAAAAAAGTAAGAAAAGTAAGAAATTTAAGAAACATAAGAAGAGAATACAAAAAGTTAGAAGAGAGATATTTAATAATGCAAAGGACTATAATGATGAGAATGAAATAAATGATCGTGATAGAGAAAGGTTACATCGTGAAAAAGAAGCTCGTGCCGCAACATTTGCATTAAGTTCATCTATTAAACCGGAGCATGAAATTGATATGGATAATGATGTTTATTCCGATTTAGATCATAACCAAAGAGATGAATATCCACCAGTTGTTAATACAAATATAGTTGATCAATTAAATGATTATCCAATGTATGAATCAAATAATGAAAGTGATATGGATGAAAATGTTGAACAATACAGTGGACCAATATCTAAATTTGAACACACAGTTAATACATCATATTCACCTGATTCCATTGATGTAAGCAATAATAATACCAATTCATTACAAAAGGAGTCGGACGAGAATTCATCAATGACTATTGAAGAGGAAAAGAGAAAACGTTTAGAAGAAGATGAAACTATGGGTAATGTCGCCTATGTGGAAGGTACTAATGTTATTGTTGAAAATAAATTAGGTGAAATTATTGCACAAGCTAAAATGCAACGTGATCCAAAAGATGAAGAAGAAGCTATTGCATCTTTACAACATTTATCACCAATACAAAGTATAAATTCTCAGCTAATTAATAATAATCCAATAAAGAAAATTATTTCATCGCCATCAGTGAAGAAATTTAAAGATAAAATTGATAGCTCTATTCCAAGAAGAAATAGTTCTATTTCATCATATGGGTCTAGTGATTCTAATACTTCTTCCAGACGTAAAAAAGAAAAAGTTAAGTATCATGCATATAAGATGGATGATCAATTGATCATTGAAAATGATGATGGTGAAATTATTAGAAGGTATAAGATTAATAAACATTCTACTGACAAAAATGATAAAGCGTCTTCAGTGCATAATGATACTAGTAATAATAATAACAATAATGCATATATGAATAAGATGTTAAATACCGTTGGTTTACGTCGTTCTAGTGTTACTAAACCTAAACCATCTTTACAACCTACACCACCTGGTAAATTAAATAAATATCATAGAACGTTAACACCAGCACCAGTTGGGGGCAAGAACTTCATGAATGAGAACGTTGATGATGAAGATGAATATATAGATTCCAGCGAGGAATTTAATGATGGTGATGATTATCAGGATAGCAATAGTGATAATTCTGAAGAGTATTCATTAGATGATTATAATCAAAATGAGTCTGAGACAGATGAATCAGAACCAGGATCAGGATCAGAATTTGAACCAGATTCAGAATCTATTACTGATTCAGAATCAGAAACACAATTTGAAAGACAAAGAAGATTACATGCTTTGGGTAGAATAACAAATAATTCAATTCCAAATGACGAAGAAGATGAAGAAGAACCACCAATACCGGTTAGCCACGGCAACATCAACATCAATAACCATGAAAATGACGAAGAGTCAAATAAAGATAATTTAAAGCAAAAATTTATTAAATCTCTACATTTTTAGAAATCTAATATCATTTATTCGTTCCCAGACTTTTTCAAATTATTATTCCTTATATACTAAAGATATTCATAAATATTCACAAACATACATAGTCATACTATTACATATATTATTATATACAAATATACATATAACAAATTTACAATTTATAATTCATAATTGAATTATGTTATCGTTGTGATTCGATTCACAAAAAAATGTTTATACGTGCACTGATATTATAATTTGAGATTCTTGAAATAATTTTTTTAAATTTTTAAGGTTTTAAACTTTCCTTTTCAAAGGACAATTTTATTTGAGATGAAGATTTTAAAACCAAAAAACTTATACAAATTAAAACAGAATTATTGCTTTCAAATTGGAAATATTCGTATTTAAATGGGACTTAAAATGTACACTAAGTTCCAATTATTAATTGTATTATTAGAATGGATATTTTGTGTCACATAATATCATTTTTTTTAAAAAAATACAAAAACATAAACAATGAGTACAAAAGCAAATATATATTAACATAAAGTTAGATAAAATTTTCTTTACTATTATAATGAGTGGCTCAGTGCATATTTAAAAAGTAAAACATTATAAAATAAACACCGGTAGATTATTTAAAAGCGAAATAAATCATTTCTACTATTTGGTTAGATAATAAAAATTTCACCTTATATAATGACATCTTTATTATTGTAAATAAACCATTTTATACTTATAATATATATATTATAAGAGAGATCACCTCCAAAACAATTCGAACCCCGGAGTAGCCATTTTTTTAGTTTTAGCAAAAAAACTTATTTTAACCACTAAGCTAAAAGCGGGCTCCCCTAATTTGAGAATAATATAAAAAGGGACACTCGTTTGGGCTACATTTGAGAATCGAACTCCGGACTAGTCAAAAAATGGTAAACTAGAGTGAATCGAGGTTGTTTTCCATTAAGCCATATTGAATTTAAAAAAATTTCAAAAAAATTATTAAATGAAATCAAACATATTTTAATGCGTGATCTTTCGCAATTTTAGAGTTATGAAAGGATATTGCTAGATTTTGTATTATTTACAGTTGTTTGTTTCAGTATTATAAATATCAAGTCACAAGGGAAGCTGAACTTTTTTTTAAAAAAAAAATAAAATAAAACTTCGGATATACGAAAAAAAATTTATTAAATTATTCGTAATTTTCCATAATGTTAATTAAAAGGTTATCATAATTGTGATTTGGATTTATTGAATATGTATTATTACATTTTATTATATGGAGAAGAACAGTGGTAAATA
>JAJLYE010000216.1:7604-64462 GCA_030571715.1 Grigorovia jiainica (nom. inval.) | reverse complement strand
AAGCGGTGGCGATGCGGTTGGGAGGACAGTGGACGGGAAACAGTTTAGATTTTCCTCAGAAAAAGGTGCGTCTTCCCTGTACGGAATTCAGGTGGCCTGTCTAATTTTAGGAAATATATTTTCTCTAGGCGGACTTTTCTGCTTATTTACCGTGGAATTTGATTTCTGAAAAACTAAAATCGGGAATTGAAAAACAAACGCAAAAAAAAGTTTCCAGAACACACACAGGTGTTTCCTATTTGGGACATTTCGCAAAACATTAAAAAATAATTTCAGAACATAATTACAACACCCGAACATCTTTGATGACACGCCAAAATGTTTTTGTGCAGTCACAAACAAACACGAAAATGTAAACCCCTTCGAAAAAAATATTAATTTTACGCGTTAGTAAATATAAGTTTACAAATTTCGAATTTTTTTCTAATTAAAGAATCAATTATCAGCCATTTGGTTAATCAAGATTAGATTTGTAATTAGTGTTTAAAAATAAAGTAAATTTTAAAACAGGAACGCTAATCCATATGTCATTCACTAATAATCAGTTCCCACCTTCATCGCCTATCGCGTTGTATAATAATAATATTAATAATAACAGTACCAATTCTCAAAATGATGTTGAATCGAGATTAGGTATGCCAACAAAGACACTTTCTTTTAATAATAAAGAATATATGTGCAATAAACCAAACTTGAAATTTGCCTCATTATCTAAACAACAAAAGCAACATGATTATCCATCACCATTACCATCTTCGAGTATGGGTAATACTTCATCACCAATTAAACGTCGCGATATCTTAACTGAAAATAATAACATCAATAATAAGGATGTTGATGATGATGATGACGATAATGAAGATGATATAAGTTCATCTTTCATTCGTGATGCTAATTCATCGCCAATTAAGGTGAATTCAATTATTGATAAAACCACTTTATCTGGTACTTCGACTGATATTATCCCTAAGAAATCATTAAATTTTTCTAATAAAGAGACAATATATTTACAATTACACCCAAGAAAGAATCAAACATTCAACATCGGTCGTAATGCTAAATTATGTAATGTTGTCTTACCAAAGATGAAATTAATTTCAAGAAACCATGCTAAATTAGCTTATCATTTTAAATATAATCAAATTATTTTAAAATGTATGGGTATCAATGGCCTCATTGTAGTATTACCACGTAAATTGACATGTCAATTGGTTTCGGACAATGAAGGTTCCCCAAAATATAGATTAAAGATTAATTATAACAGGAAGAATAAAGACTTAAATGTTAGTAACATAATAGAAAAGGAATTGGTTAAGGAACATAACTTAACATCATTTATTTTAAATAAGGGCGAAATTGTGGTGATGCCATATATGGAGAATACAATAATTGATTTTAGAGACGCTGAAATGAAAATTACAATGAAACAATTAGATTTTGTTGATGATAATAGTGAAAATGAATCTGAATCTGAATCTGAATTTGTAAACGATAATGAGAATAAAAATATAGAAACTGTAATCGTTAATAAACAAGAACAAAGACAACAGCAACAATTGGGAAACGTAATTAAAGATGAAAATGAAATACAACCGATTGGTTTACCAGTACATTTAAGTAAAGATAAATTATTTGTTCAACAAAACCATATTAATAATAAACGTCCATTATCAGTAAACAATGACTCTAATCTAAACAATATCGACATTGATCAATCTACTACAAATGATTTGACGTTATTGCAACCACATAAGAAGAAAATTAAGAAAGATAAGAAACTATTAAAAATTAAAAGAACTGATGATGAAATTATAAATGATTTAAAAGTCCGTAATATCGATTATCAAGATATCCAACATGTATTAACCAATTATTTAGCCTTTGCAAATGTACAACAAACTCCATTGTCACAATTAAAAATTTCAAGTTCAAAGACTAAATTATTAAATAATGAAGAATTACGTGCACTTTTAAATCAAATTAATTGTGTTGGTGTCATTTATCGTCAAGGTAAGGATGCTGCTGGTAAACCATTAGAAGAAGAATATTATTATGATATTGAAAATGATAATGATATTGAAAGGAAGAATACAATTTTATCATTAAAAGGTGGTAGAACTGGGTTAAGATCTTGTCGTAAAACTCATAAACAATATTTCTGGAAGAAACCAGCTAAGAAATAGAATATAAAATGTATACTAAATAATACAAATATATAAATTGTCTGAAAAAAAATAAATATGATTATAAATATGATTATGAAAATATATTATTCTTAATATTATGTAAATCTCGTATAAGTAATGGTTGATGTTATTTATTCTTTTATCTAAATTCATGTTATATCTTTAATTAGAAGTATCAGAAAGGAACACATTGATGTATTAAAAGTAGGTAAAAAAATTATAAAGAAATATACAAACTAAATAAACGAAAATAAATTGTTATCTTCACCTTTCCGGGACAGCACTGATACCATCAATAATTATTCCAATGCAAATAATATTAATTTCAAAATACTACCATATATGATAATACTTACCTCATTAATAAGGTAGATGCCAGTCGAGTTACTAAAGAGATTTAATTTAAATTTATTTTACATTTATATATACATTTATTTTTGTTATTAACGTATATCTGATATTGTTGTGTTGTTTTATTTTGAAATAATATGAATGTATTTTTAAATTCGATAATGAAAGAGGGAATATAACATTAAAACTAAGAAATGGTATGTTTATTTAGGAAATCTTGCATCTCAATTGTATCTATATCTTGTGAATCTTCTGTAGATATAGCTTGTAATAATCCATCAAGCATATCATCCACTTTATCTTCATCTACTTTTAAACAAAGTGAAAGAACTCTTCTAAATTTGTTCTCTAAATTATTTTGCTTTTCATGTAATTTATTTAAACAAGACTCTAAATGTTCATCATTTCTTCTATATGCATTGATTCTTGCCTTTAATAATACACTAGGTGGTAAATTATTTATTATCTTTTCATCGTCATTGATTAATCGTATTTGTTGCATAACATTTTCCACTGATTCCTCATTTAATAATTTTTCAATATCACCATCATATTCATTATGTAATTTTTTATCTAAAAATTCATAAATGAAATCAACTCTAAACGGTTCATCGGCATCAAATTGACCAGAATCCCAATCAATACCGGAAGTTTCCTCTGCAGAAATACCTAATTTCTCACTTTCATCAATAAAATTCTGCTTTTCATCTTCAATACCCTTTTCAATATTATTAACTTGTTCCTTTAATAAATTATATTCATCATTTAATTTTTTCATATGTGCTAATTTACCCTTAGTCATTGATAATTTATTTTTCTCCATATTTAATTCTCGATTTAATGAATTTAATTTATCCTTATATTCATTTTTCTCCAATTCATAATCTTTACTTACAGTGGCTAACATATTTTTCATATTATTAATTAATGTATTGGTATCTGGTTCTCTTAAGAAATCCATTTGGAAAAATTTATCATCATCATCTATAACATTAGTTAATTCATTAATATCGTTATTATCGTTACTGTTATGAGTTAATGAATCCAAATTAACATTATTGTTATTGTTAATTAATAATTTAGAAGTGCCAGCACCGAAATCCATTGGTCTTAACCCAGATTTATTAGCAATATATGGATCAGAACCATAATCTAATAATGCATCGACGATAGCCACATTACCTAATCTAGAGGCAATATTTAAACAAGTATCACCATTGGTATCCTGTGCATTTAACATATTATTAATTATCCATTTCAAATCAAGGTTCTCCAAAATAAAATCTTTATTAATATGTTGTGTTGCGTTATTACCATCAATGACAAATCTGCTTTGTTTCTTAACAATCCAACCCATCAATATATCTAAATAATATTTTGCTGCAGTGGAACAACCCGAGACACCGGATGTGATAACAATATGATGTAAAATTGTTCTATCCATGGAGTCCACTAAGATAAGACAAGGATATAAATAATCTAATAATTCTTCAAAAGTACCTGCATCGTAATTGTTAATGGATTTAACAGCTTTCACTAATGGTGATTCACCATTATTATCACCTAAGAAGATATCAGAACCTAATCTAACTAAATTTTTCACTAAGTCTAAATTAGCAATTGATGTTAACCAATGTAATGGTGAATTACCATGTTCATCTACTGAAATGTTTAAATTCAATGGTACATGAGGGAAATTAATCTCTAATTCATTTAAATATTGTTGAATGAATTCAGTCTTATTGTTATTGTTGCTTATTGAGTCATTATTATTATCTGGGAACAACAATTTTTGTAAAAATGATTCCAATTTTAACCTTTGATTATTATTGTTGACGATATTTGTTGGTTTTGCTCTTTGTAAAGATAATGGTCTTTGACAAAATTGATTTATAGATTCTCTATGGAAAATTGGTATTGGTTCTAATTCTTTTGTAATGCTATCAAATTTAATTTTCTTTAAAGGAGAACCTAATTCTCTATGATCATCTACCAATAGATCAGTATCATTATCATTTACAATAACACTATCTAAATTTAAATCATGTAAATCATTTTGATTTCTTTTATTTGAAGAAGATGCAATTTCATTATTTAATAATTTCAATTGGAATGCTTCCCAAATATTTGCCTTTTGTAAAATGTTGATAGCTTTATCATTAGTGATCCATTTATCACCACTAATGTCAGTATCCACCAAGATACCAAATTTATTTAATATAATATTTTCCTCTTGTGAATCCAAAATCAAACCCTTTTCATTAATTAACGTGTTTAAATCCAATACAAATCCATTCAATTGATAATCGATATCATTCATATCATTTATGTCGTTGTTCATATGATTGTTATCATTATTGTTCATATGATTAATATAATTATTTAATTGTCTTAAGATAGGTACAAAATCTCTTAAAGCAAAATAACCAGTCTCCTCATGCTTTATTAACCTCCATGTGACGGTATTACCCTGTATATCTTTCAAATCAGCTACAATTTCTCTCATAATCAATGTTAATTGTTGTTGTTTTGTAGCGGTTTATTTAATTGAATTTAAATTAATTGAAAACGCGAAATTTTAAATTTATGCTTTTTTCAATTCTTGAAACAAAATTCAAGATTTTACTTATAGAGAAGTTTTCATTGTATTATTACAATAAAATATTATATATATATAAGATTAGAGGACAATATGTTGACGAATTCAGAAGCCAATAGACTGTTAGTGACAGCATCTGATATGGATAAAGTAGGTCTTGTAGTGATAAGTTATTATTTACGTTTATATGTAGTGGAAAAATTACTATCAATTAGTGGTAGAACCCCTGATCAGACTGAATTAGCAACAAATTTATTAAATGAAATTGAATCATTTAAGGATAGTAATAAGAAATTGTTAGAGGAAAATAAAGATAATGTGGATGATGATAATAATGATAACAATGTTATTATGATACTTTTAAATGATCAGAAAAAGGCACGTATTTATTGTACAAATTTTGTTATGTCTATGTATAATGAAACATTGATGGGGATTCAAAATGGTACATTTAATGTTGATGATAAATTAGATTTACAAAGAAAATTATGGTGTTGTATTGATTTATTTCAAATGATTTTACATTTATGGGAATTTAAAGATAATGAAGTGGAATCATTGAATAAGAAGATTAAAATTAATAAAATTTATTTAAATAAATTATTAAAGAATCAATTGTTTGCTGATGTTAAGAAAGAGGTTGAAAAGGATGAAACAGAAGAAAATGATGAAATACAAATTACTGATAAGGATATTGATAATTTGTTGAATGAAACTGTTCAAAATTTAAATAAAGAAGAAGAGAACAATGGTATTGATGAGGAAGAGAATAATGGTATTAATGAAGAAGAAGAAGAAGAGGAAGAAGAAGAGGAAGAAGAGGAAGAAGAGGAAGGAACTGTAGCTGAAGAGAAGGAACAAAAACCATATATCTCTATAGATAATAATTCCATTGATGCCAACGAAAAAGACATTCAAGATCTTATAAACAAAATGAGAGAAATTGATGAATTAGAACAGAAGAATGATACGAAAATGGATAAGGAAGAAGATAATGAATTTGATGAACCAGATTTCCAATTACCTCAAGTACCTAAAATAATTAAAAGTGATGAATTTAAAGAAGATGATAATCAAGATATAACATTTATTGATAAGAGTGATGAAAGTGATAATGATGATGATGATGATGACCTATATAAAAAGATAAACTCTGATACTGAAGATAAGATGTCAATTGATCAAACTGATAATAATGAAGATGGAAATGATAAAGAGGATGAAAAAACGAAAGAGTTAATAAATGAAAATGAAAATATTGATATTGGTGTAGAGACCATTGATGATAATGTTATCAATGAAGCTAGACAAGAGGAAGAAGAAAAAATATCAGCGGCAAAGACACAAGATTTATATGAAATGATGGATAGGGCTGCCTCGATGGAAAAGATACAAAAATTATGTAAATATGCCATTAGTGCATTAAATTATGAAGATGTTATAACGGCTAGGAAAGAATTAAATGATGCATTAGATTTATTAAATAAATTGTAATATAATTAATTGTATAATGTAATATATCAAATTACCAAAAAAAAATAAAGAAAGAAATCAAATGTTTACAGTATAAATGTTGAATGTTTATTTAATATACATGGTTAATATGATAATAAGAATCATATCAAAATTATATATAATTATATTTTATTTAAATGACTCTTTTATTAATTAATTAATAATGTTATAGTTATGTTTTTGATTAAAAAGAGATGAAGAATATTTTTTATTAAGTTGAATTAATAATGCTTGAATAATAATAAAAAAATTATAATTATTTTTTTTTGTTATCTTTATTATTATTTGATTAGTTAAAAGATTTTATCAAAATAGAAAAAGGAATATTTTTTTTTTAATATTAATTTAAAATTTAAAATTTTAATTCCTTTGGTTGTTCCCATGGGTAAGTTTGGTTAGTGAAATGACCATAAGAAGCAGTTGGTAAATAGATTGGTCTAGCTAAATCTAAATCTTTAACTAAATGACCTGGTTTTAAGTTGAAATTTTTCTTAATAATTTCAATAATTTCATCATCAGATTTAGTAGCGGTACCATAAGTATCAACATGTAAAGATAATGGTTCAGCAATACCGATAGCATAAGAGAATTGAACTTGAACTCTCTTACATAAACCAGCATGAACTAAAGATTTAGCGACCCATCTAGCAGCATAAGCAGCAGAACGATCGACCTTAGAGTAATCTTTACCAGAGAAAGCACCACCACCAACAGCGGAAGCACCACCATAAGCATCGACAATAATCTTTCTACCGGTTAAACCAGCATCACCTTGTGGACCACCGATAACGAATCTACCAGATGGTTGAATATAATATTTAGTATTTTCATCTAATAATTCAGTTGGACAAACTTTTTCAATGATTTCAGATTTAATTAAAGATCTTAAATCTTCAGTTGAAATTTCTTCAGCATGTTGAGCGGAAACGACAACGGTATCAATTCTTAATGGAATCCATCTACCATTATCTTCCTTATATTCGACAGTAACTTGAGTCTTAGTATCTGGTCTTAACCAAGCTAAAGTACCATGTCTTCTAGCGTCAGCCATAGCCATATTTAATTTATGAGCTAAAAGAATAGTTAATGGTAAACCTTCTGGAGTTTCATCAGTGGCATAACCGAACATAATACCTTGATCACCAGCACCAATATCTTCAATTGATTTTTCTTCATGAACACCTTGAGCGATATCAGGAGATTGTTGTTCAATAGCGACTAAGACATTACAAGTCTTATAATCGAAACCCTTTTCAGAAGAATCGTAACCAATTTTCTTAATGGTATCTCTAACAATTTTTTGATAATCTAAATTAGCCTTAGTGGTAATTTCACCAAAGACTAAAATCATACCAGTTTTAGCGGCAGTTTCACAAGCGACTCTTGAATGTGGATCTTCAGCTAAACAAGCATCTAAGATAGCATCAGAGACTTGATCACAAATCTTATCTGGGTGACCTTCACCGACAGATTCAGAAGTAAATAAGAAAGTACCAGCCATTTTTAAATATTATATTAGGTATATGTGTAGTGTTTAAATAAACAATGGATTATTTAAAGATTGTAAAGTAAGAAATAAAAAAAACTTTTAACAAACAATTATTAAATATAAGAAATTTCAATTAGAAAAATGATAAATTAATGTTGATAACTATAAAGTATTTATATTAATTTTTTAATTATCAATATCCATTATCAATTTGAAGAAAAAATTTTCTTAATATATCCAAACGATGAGTAATTGCAAACATACACCTGGAAAACAAATACAAATGTATGTAAATAACATACAATAAAAAACCCCAACGAGTAGTCTAAAATCCAGAATTTATCCATGTTTACATTTTTTTTTTAGTGCCATATACACATTTTGCGATGCGATGAGTTGAAAAACCAAAAAAAAAAAAAATAAAGAAAAAAAACAGAAAAAACTTTTTTTTTACACAATTTTCGGGAATTTCTTTTTTTGGAAACCACAGTTTTTAGGGTTTTTTCTGAATTTGTGGAGATTTTTACGAGGGTTGGTTAGGGTTTAGGGTTTAGGACTTGGCAAAAGGGTGTTAGGGTTCCCGGAAAAAAAAATTTTGACTCTGGCCGGGTACGGTTTAGGGTTTGTAAAAACATAAGTAGGGCTTGGGGTTTAGGGTTTGGGGTTTGGAGTGTTAGAGTTGAGATTCTATTTTTTAGGGGATACGTCAATTGCATTTTCTGTTTTAATCCCATTAAATTTTTAATTAATTAAATTTATTAACCATTGGTTATAATTCACAATTCTATATTAAAGATACCATAACCCAGTATAGCGATAAACAATGCATAAATCAATTAATATTTTATCCACTGTAATGGATTCATTACACAAAAATGATATCATTAAGGATTTGTTTCCTCATACTCAAGAACTTAAATTATATGGTAATTTAGCCATTGAATATCCCACACCAGATACCACTGTTTCAATGGGTAATAAATTATCAACAAATTTAACTAAAGATTGTCCAAATTTATTTTATGCATCAAATGTTGATTCAAATATTGATTTAAATTCCACATATACTTTAGTAATGACAGATCCAGATGCACCATCAAGAAATGATCATAAATGGTCAGAATTTTGTCATTTTGTTACTACTGGTATTAAATTTAATCATAAAGAAGGTGGTATTATTAAAATTAAGGATTCAAATACTTTGATTCCTTATAAGGGACCAGGTCCACCAAAAGGTACGGGTCCACATCGTTATATTTGGTTACTTTTTGAAGAACCAAGGGAATTAAATAATTTTACTAAGATTAAGGATAGACCAAATTGGGGGTATGGTAAACCTAGGACTGGTATTGAAAAATGGTCAAGTGAAAATAATTTAAAATTATTAGCAATTAATTTTTTCTTTGCTGAATTCGATCAAGATAAATAAATTATTTAATCATATATTTAAAGATATTATTATATTTATGAATTTATTATATATGAAATATACTCTTTTGTTGCTTATTTTGTTTTAATTAAATTAAAATTTTTATTATTTGTATATTAAGTTTATATATATGTATAATTAATCTTTATAAATTTTCCTATTTGTAAAAGTTTATTGTATAATTTGATTGGAATCTTTCTTCCAATTTTTTTTATTTCATTTTATTTTTTTTGTTGTTTTATTTAAGGTTTTTTTTTTTTTGAAAACATTTTTTTTTTTTAATTCTATACTGAATGAATTTTAATATAATTTGATTTGTGTGTTTAAAGCGAAGTGATAAATAAATAATATACACAAAATCATAAATCGAATAATAACAATTTGAATAATTAATAATAATAACTAGTAGTAGTAGTAGTAGTAGTAGTAGTAGTAAAAATAAAAATAAAAAAGAAGAAAAAGTAAATAATTGAAATATTATCAAAATAATTCTTTCACTAATTCTTGATAAACACCAATTTGGAAATCATCTAATTTTAATTTATCTAATGCTGGTGCAACAATAAAACCAGCTTGTTGAAAATTATTTGAATCATTTAAATCATCCATAACATAATGTGACATCATATCTTGATACATTTTTAATTCATTTTGATTTTCATTATAATATTTATCATCAATATTTAAATTATTTGGTATAGCACATAACCAAATTCTTGTCTTATAATATTTAAATAATTCTTTAATTAATTCTCTAAAATCATTTCTTTCTTCACAAATATAATAAAATGTTAATTTTTTACGATCAAATTGAAATTCTGCATTTAAAATTTTAATATTTAAATTTGTTATTTGATTATTATTCATAGTTGTGTTGTTATTGTTGTTAATATAATTACCATTAGTATCTGAAATCATATTATTATTATTTGAATTTGAATTATTCATTAACCCACCATTTAATGATTTTAATTTTAATTGTGCAATATGTAATGCCTTTAATTCATCTTGAAATTTATTATGTAAATTAGTTGTTACTTCCCAAGAAGTGGCAAATCTTAAAACTTGTTTTGATGGTACAACTAATTGAATTAATTCAATAACATCATATAATTTTGGATTTAATTCATCAGTTAAACCCTTTGTTGAATTCATTAATGCATTAATAAATTTATTATTTGGATAATGTTGTTGTTTTGATGTAATTAATGAATCAAAATGAATTTTTTTCTTTAAAAAATTAATAATTAAAGCTAAATTTAAATCAATACTTGGTTCAATAACTAATGCTAAATCTTTACCTCTATCACCATCAATAATAATTAAATCATCACGTTTCATTAAAAGATTACTATTTTGTGGCATTGATAATAATTCTAATTTACCATTTTTCAATGAAACAAGAACTAATGGTTTATAATGTAAATATGATGAAGTATCATTAATTGATCTTCTATCTTTATTTAAATTTGAAATAAATGCATCAGATTTAGGATTATAATTTAAATTACAACTCTTTAAAAATGATAAAAATTGTAAAAATTTATTTGAATTAATTTTATTTAAATTATCATTTGTTAAATTATCATTTTTTAAATTATTATCATTTGTTAAATCAATTGAACTATTTGGTTTTGTTGAATTTGGTGATTGATTATTACTTGTATTTAATAATAATTGTTTAATATTATCAATAAATTCATAAACTTTAACACTTGAAAAATAATTAACGGCACAATTATGATAAATTTTTTGTAATTCATCAGATGAAGTTAATTGTTTATCATTTGTCATAATTAAACCATTATCTTGATTATTATTAATATTATTAATATTACTGATAATATTGTTGTTATTGTTATAGTTATGGTTATTATTATTATTATAATTATTATTGATTTTATTGTTATAATTATGATTATTGTTTAAATTATTATTATTATTGTTATTATTATTAGTATTATTATTAATTTGGCCATTAACAAAATTTAAATAACCGTATTGATTATTTGAATTATTACTAGTAGTATTGTTATTGTTATTGTTATTGTTATTAAATAAAATATTTGGTTGAGTCATTCTTCTTTGATTCATTATATTATTATTATTGTTATAGTAATTATTTGAATTATTGTCATTATAATTATAATTATAACCATTATTATTAATTAAATTGTTATTATTATTATTGTTATTATAATTTTGTAAAAATAAATTTTGATTATTATTACTATTATTATTATTATTATTAATATTAAAATTTTGATTATTAAAATTATGATTATCATTTAAAGTATTAAGAGTACTATAAGCGATACTATTATTACGATAATAATTTCTACCATTAATAGCCAGACTATTGGTATTATTATTATTAGTGGTTGTAGTAGTAGTAGTAGTATTGTTGTTATTGATATTGTTATTATTATTATTATAAATAGAATTAATACCTAAAGTATTATTATGAATTAATGAATCAGAAATATAAGAAGATCTTCTTTCAACTGAATAATTATTTTGTAAAGGTGAAGTTTCTGATCCATTAAAACTATTTTCTTGAGTCATTGTAGTTGAACCATTGTTAATATTGTTGTTGTTGTTGTTATAATTCATTAAATTGTTATAATTATTATTATTATTACTATTGTTATTTAAATTATTGTTATTTGTATTTAAATTATCAGTAAAATTAAATGAATTAAAAACTGGTACATCATTATTTAAATTTGGTGAAACGTTATTATTTAATGGATCAATATTTGTCATATTATTGTTGTTATTGTTGTTAGTATTGTTGTTATTGTTGTTATTATCAGTTGAACTATTTGGTTTAATTAATTGATTAAAGATTGATTGTCTTCTTGAATTATTAATAGAATTATTTAATGAATCATTATTATCAATTGGGATAGCTATGTTAGTATTATCCATATTATTATTATTTGAATTTAAAATTGGATCAGAATCATTTGGTGTCATTCTAAAAGAACTAAAAGTTAATTTATTTCTTGAAATATTATCATTGTTATTATTATTGTTGTTTTCAGTATTATTATTATTAATAATATTTTTATTATTATCAAATTTTAAATCATTAATTTTACTAAACCCAGTAATAAAATCGAAATTAACATTTTTCTTTAAATTACTACTATTTTTCAAAGAAGATGTTTTTGTTAAATTATCAATATTATCAATATTATTATCATCAATATTATTATTTAATTTTGATTGTTGTTGTTGTTGTTGATTAAAAAATTTTTGAGGTAAATCAGTTAATGAATTACCAGATTTATTTTTAAATAATAATTTTTCATAATAATTTTTCAATTCTGGATTATCCGAAATACTTGTTGTACTATTAATTGATGGTAATTCCATTGAATCCATTGTCATGATTGTCTAAAGGTAAAAGGAAAAAAGGAAAAGAATCAAAAATTAAAATAAAATGAAATGAAAACGTAAACAATTTAAAAAAAAAATGTTGTAAATAAAACAAAAATAGTTTAAAAATCAAAAAAAAAATGATAAAGAGTGAAGTAAAAGAATGGAGAAAAAAAAAAATTTAAATTTAAAATTTAATTTTTTTGCTGCCTGGAAAATAAAAAATAAAAAAAAAATAGTATGATTTGGGGGGGAGAAATAACGATTAATAAAATTTGTTATTTTTAAAATTAATCGTTTAATCAATATAATAAAAATATAATTTATAAAATGATTAAAATATTGTTTATTTGTATGTTTGTTTATTTATCTTTTTAAAGAAATTAAATTAGAACAAAGTACAAAATATACAACGATAATATAAGGGGTTAGTTATTCTTTTTCTATAAAAAAATTGGTTTAATTAATTATCTATCAAAAAAAACAGCGGTTGTGTAATAGTAAATCACTATATTAAATTGTATTGTAATAAATCTTTTTAAAAGTTAGTTAGTTAGTTAGATCTATGGGTAAAAGTATAAAAGCAGCAAAAATTAAAAAATTTATAAATAAATGTTGTAAGTAAGATAGAAAGAATAATTGTAAGGAAAATAAATATATAATTATTTATATATAAGATAAATTAAAATAAACAACGGGAAAAATAAAATAAATAAGGGGTTAATTTAATTTACATTAATTTAAATTTGTAATAATTTACATAAATAAATAAAATAGACCCTCCAAAATGTAAATATAATATACGATACAACAAATTACATGGTCCAATAAAAATAATTAAAACAAAATGATATACAAGAATGGGACGCTACACTGTTTTTATAATAGTAAAAAAAATAACATTCTATTGTTGTTCAAGAATGATTAATTACAATTTTAATCAGTCAATTTTTGTTACAAATTTAATTTCTTAATTGGTACAAAACAGTGAAAACAGTGAAAACAGTGAAATTACAACATTCTCCACACGAATTTAATACTTTATTTTAAATTGCAAATTAATTATGCAACAAAAACAAATACGAAAAACCACAACCATGATTACTTTTTGCGTCTGTTGTAATTTATTGTGATGTTAGTTTCTTGTTCTTGTAACAGTAATACAACTTACCATTTCACATAAGTAACCATGTACTCCTTAACAAACATACCAATGAACTTATTATTGTTCCCCAAACCAACAAGTGTAATTAATTAAATAAACTATACGTTTGAAGGAAATTCACTCGTACGTTAAATTACCAATCAAATTACAAAATGGAATGAAATAGACACCTGGAATATCACAATTAATTATATGGAATAATTCAAACCGAGGTGGTGGTTTTCAGTGTTCGGGGATGTCTCGGATGGGAAATTTAGAATTCAAATCGGAAAATTAAAAAAAAATTGTCTGATCGGGATTTTTGCGTAAATATTTAATTACTGTTTCATTGGTTGATTGTTTGTTTGTTTGTTCCGGTTCGGGTTTTGTTATTTTGGGAACTGTTAAAACCTGCTGTGTCAGGTGACGCGGTGGTGATTTTGGTAGAAAATGTTTGAAAATGCGGTGAACATAAAAAATAATACGGGAGTATTATTTTCGAGGTTTTGCCAATTCCCGGAGGAAAAGAAAAATATGTATAAATCTTTCGGGGAATTGCATTGAAAGAATGGACTAATGCGGTAATCGGGAAATAATTTAAGTTTAGGGGATTTCCATTTTTTGTGTAATTTAATTTATGTAATAATCTAATTTATTGCGGAGTTAATTTAATTTTGTTGTTATGTTGATTTGATTGATATTTAATTTGATAATATGTATTTGATTGATATGTAATAAGTTTGTATGATGTACTGGTGTGTCTTATCTTGCAGTGTTTTTACTAGTTTTACTACAGTAGTTTGTCAATTTTTTTCAAAATTGTTTACTCTTAATTCATATTTGGTCTTATTTTTTCATTTTAATTTTTTCTCAACGAAACTTTTTAAAGAATATCTTTTAGATTTTTACCCTATTTTTTGATGTTCTTATACGGTTTCTTAAGAATTAGCTTTCAAGAATTTTAATCACTGCATAAGGAAATACAGAAACCATTCGAATAACTCCTCTAAAAATCAATTTCAAAATAGTTGTAAAATTTTTTATTCAGTAGTTAAAGTCAATTTTTATGACAATCAGAACAAATTTTGAAGACAAAAAATGTTCCTTAAAAATTTGAATGTAATCAACACAAAAGATTTGTATAAATTAAAATAAATAAATATCAATAAAAAACTCACGTGAAGATAAAATGTTATAACACCATAAGACGTATTTTTCAAACTTTAAAAAAATTATAGAATCGTATCACATCTTATCACACTGTTATCACATCTTATCATTCCGTTTTGGGTATATCAATTCCAATGGAATCAAACAATTCAAATTAATCAAACAAATCAAACAAATCACAATCACAACACCCTTATCTTCAATACCCCATTTTGATCGTATCCCGAAATTCGCCTATAACGGTAATTGTAGATACTTCGCTTTGTTTCTCACAATTAAAATTTATTGGTTTTTTATTTTATTTTCCAAATTTTCGAAAACGGCCCTAAATATTTCTAAAACGGAAACTGTGGCATTTTTTTTACACAAATTCTTAATTTCTTTTTCTCCAGAACCGGCAAAAAAAGAAATGCCGTGCGTTTCCCCCTCTCTACGTACGTTTCTACACCAGATTCTAAAAATCTAGTTTTCGAGTCATCACAAAGACAAACACGGAGCCGTTTAAATTCAAATTTTAAAATTTTCAGTGCCTTCTTCAAAGGGCATCGCATTGCTTTTCAGCTCGCATTTCTTTTCTGCGTTTTCTCCAACTCCCCATAATAACAATAGCCATCTCTCAAATGGCTACGTTTCTCACTATTCTATTAGTTAATTTTATTGTCATTGTCTACTTAATATGCATGACCATACACATTTTTAAAAAAGTTATTTTAATTCAATAGTACAATTCTTATCTATAATTTACCACTTTTTGGAAATACTTGATTTTTTTATGCTCAATATGACAAATTACTACTATTTGAAATTTTAATTTTAATAGAGGGGTAAGTAAATTTAACTTCTTGAATTTTTTACTCTTATCTCGTACAGAATACATTCCACTAATATATAAATATTAATTTTTTATTTTTTTATTTCTTTCTAATATTTTAATTCTTATTCTTCTCTTTTATTAATTACTTTTTATTTTTTGTATTCTACAAAAAAACAACAACAACAACAACTACTACTACCAATACTAATATTTCCAATATGCCCTCATCAGATATTGGTATTAGTAAAAATAAATTCGACAGTGAAATTAAAACCACTGAACAAGAAAATGAAGTTGAATATTTTGAAATGAATAAAAATAATAATACTTCCACTAATGATTATTCATTCGATTCAAATAAACCAAAAAATCGTTTCCAAAATTTTATTGATTCATTTAAACAAGCTGAACAACCACAACGTAGACAACAAGATGATGATATTGAAAGTGGTTCTGATGGTATCGTTGATGCTATCGCAAAGAAAACTGATGGTGAAATTACTGATGATGATACAAATAAAAAATTGAAAAAAACAATTAAACCAAGACATGTCGTTATGATCTCATTGGGGACTGGTATTGGTACTGGTCTTTTAGTTGGTAATGGTGCTACTTTATCTGCAGGTGGTCCAGCTGCTTTAGTTATTGGTTATGGTATCTTAGCTACTTTAATTTATTGTATTATTCAAGCTTGTGGTGAAATGGCCGTTAATTATTTAACTTTAGTAGGTGGGTTTAATGCTTATCCAACTTTCCTTGTAGATCCTGGTTTATCTTTCTCTGTCGCTTGGGTTTATTGTATTCAATGGCTTTGTGTTTGTCCATTAGAATTAGTTACTGCTTCAATGACAATTAAATATTGGACTACTAAAGTCGATCCAGATGTTTTTGTGGTCATTTTTTACGTTTTAATTATTGCTATTAACGTTTTAGGTGGTGCTGCTGGTTATGCTGAAGCTGAATTCTTCTTTAATACTTGTAAAGTTTTAATGCTTACTGGGTTCTTTATCGTCGCTATTGTCGTCATTTGTGGTGGTGGTAATGATGGTTATATCGGTGGTAAATATTGGCATCATCCAGGTGCTTTCAGAGGTGAAACTACTCTTGAAAGATTTAAAGGTGTTGTTAACACTTTAGTTACTGGTTGTTTCTCTTTTGGTCAATCTGAATTTATTGCTATTACTGCTTCTGAACAATCAAATCCAAGAAAGGCTATCCCATCTGCCGCTAAAAAAATTATTTATCGTGCTATCTTAGTTTATTTAGTGACTATCACTTTAGTTGGTTTCTTAGTTCCATATGATTCTAATCAATTATTAGGTGCTCAATCTAATGGTATTAAAGCTTCTCCATACGTTTTAGCTATCTCAAATCATGGTATAAGAGTCGTTCCACATTTCATTAACGCAGTTATTATCTTATCCGTCTTATCTGTCGCTAATTCTGCTTTCTATTCAAGTTCTCGTATGTTATTAACTTTATCATTACAAGGTTTTGCACCAAAAATTTTCTCTCGTATTGATAGAGAAGGTAGACCAACTTATGGTATTTTAGTGGCTTGTTTATTCGGTGTTATTGCTTTCTGTGCTACTTCTCCAAAGGAAGATGACGTTTTCACTTGGTTATTAGCTATTTCTGGTCTTTCACAAGTTTTCACTTGGATGTCTATTTGTTTAGCTCATGTTAGATTTAGAAGAGCTATGTCTTCTCAAGGTAGATCCTTAGGTGAATGTGGGTTCTTATCACAAACTGGTATTTGGGGGTCTTATTATTCATTACTTGTTATGTTCTTAATTTTAGTGGGTCAATTTTGGGTGGCTATTAATCCAATTGGTGGTGATGGTTTAAGTGCTGAAAATTTCTTTGAAAATTATTTAGCTATGCCAATTTTAATGGCTTTCTATTTCGGTTATAAAATTTATACTAAAGATTGGAGATTATTTATTAGAGCTTCTGAAATTGATTTAATTTCACATAGACAAATTTATGATGAAGAAGTATTAAAGCAAGAAAGAGAAGAATATAATGAAAAATTAAGAAATGGTCCAAAATGGAAAAGAATTTATGCTTTCTGGTGTTAATTTCAATTTAATTTTAATTCAAAATTAATTTTTATTATTTTTACATTCTTTTACATTGTTTTTTTTATTCATTTTATTTTACTTCAATTCAAATTAATTAATTAACATTCAATTTTTGAAAAAAAAAAATAACAAACTTTTTCTACTATTATAATTTTAACAGAAATAATAAAGTTTCTTAATCATAATCTTTTTTATTCTTTTGTACTCATAGTAATCATATCCATACATATTAGGTTTTTTAGAACCTATTATTTATAATTTTAACGACATATAAACAATAACGTTTTTTATATATTTTTATAATATAAAAATTAATAAATTTAACAATATTTTTTAAATATATACCTTCAAATCAAGATCAGTGATCCGTTTGTTAGCACAAACAACAGAAATCGTAGAAGAAAATTAATTGTACTCTTGAATGTTTCTTTTATGGGTGGAATAATTCAATTTTAGGAAATTTGGAATTCTTTTCTTTTTTCTTAATTTTTCTTGAAAAAAAAATGAACCCTTCCATTTTTGAATTAATAATCAAACTGATTATTAATTAATTGTTCGATAACGTTATGCTTAATTAATCATCACGACACCCGTTTATGTAACATCCGTCAATACACCCAAATGAGTACATGCATCTAAATCGTTGTTTCAATTTATATAAATATTGAAGTTTTTATCTTAATTCAAGATATTTATTTCTACTTCTAATAATAAATCATCAACAATCAATTCAATTGATAATTACAACTTACTCAATAAAACAAACCAAAAAAAAAATTAAACAAAAAATGTCTAACCAAACTGCTCAATACTTACACACCTTTGCTTCTAGAAGAACCATTTACGATTTAAAGGCCGAATTACCAGCTGGTGTCTCCATTCAAGATGTTCAAGCTACTGTTCAATCCATTATTGCTGAAACTCCAACTGCATTCAATTCTCAATGTAACCGTGCCATTATCTTAACTGGTGATTCTCATAAGCAAGTCTGGAATGACGTTATCGACGCCATGTCAGGTGAATCTGGTAAGAAGAGACCAATTTCCGCTAGAGATGAAGCTTATGGTTCAGTTATTTTCTTTACTGATGATAAAGTTACTGAAAAATTACAAAATGATTTCCCAGCATTTGCTGGTGCATTCCCAGGTTGTGCTACTCAATCTTCTGGTGGTGCTCAAATTACTGCTTGGGCTGCTGTTGAATCATTAGGTTTAGGTGCTCATTTACAACATTATAATGATGTGGTTAAGAAGAGTTTAACTGGTAAGATTCCAGAAAGTTGGACCGTTATGTCACAATTATGTTTTGGTGTTACCACTAAGGCTGCTCCAGAAAAGACTTACTCTGAAAATCCAGTTAACATTTTAAATTAAAATAATAATTAGCGAATAATATCCTTTATTTTTTTCTTTCTTTTCTCTCTATACATTCAAGAAAATCTTTTATTCTAAAAGAATTATCGCAATTAATGATTTTAACATAATTTTATTTTAATTATTCATTTTTATGAACCATACATTTAGATAAACAATATATACACAGTATATACATTTAATAAACACATATTATAAAAATTAACAACCAAACTGGTTTATCTTTAAGATTAGAAAAACTAATGATAATTAGATATCAAATGATAACATATATCAATGAATGATTATTTGCTAAGATAACAAATCAGATAGCTGAGAATATTATCTTAATTAAATAAAGTTATGAACAGATAAGGATACTCTATGGAAAGTTTAAACTATCTAAGTAAGGTACTTTTGAGAGAACATTAAAGATAACCTGAAGCTGGCATTCATATGACATTATCTTACTATAAAGAGTATATCTTAAAAGGTAAGGGTCAATATGCTAGGGGAAACCTTAAGGTTTTGGAAGAAAAATTGGAATTCAAATCTTTGACATTGTTTAAAAACAAACTATGGCCAAATTCTTCAAACCGGTATCATAAAATTTATCATTCGCATCAGTATCAACTTTTACAAATTCCCTGTTCATTAAGCAAAGTGAAATCTCCAGCACTTCATCCGTAGGGTCTATTTTTAATATTTGCATTGCTATTTCTTCTGATTTTCTATAAGTTGCGTGGACTAACGCAGCCACACAAGGTATTTCCCCCTCTTCTTCCTTAACCTTATCCATATGTTTAAAACATTTCTTTTTCAAAACAATTAAAATTTATGAAAGAATCATCAAGATTAGATCTGAAATTTTCTAAAGTTATACCAGTAACTTCCTTTAAATATACATTTGTAGTAAAATAACTATTACGAAAGGCTATGTTCAAAGAAAACATTTCTGTAAGACTGTGATAATGCTTTAAAATATTTATTAATAGATGAGCAGTAACAAAGTGGTCTTCAGTAAATGAAGTATTGTATTATTTCATCCCAGCATTTATTTTTTGAACGAACTCTCTATATTCTTCAAAAAATCTAACAAAATGATTCAGCAAAAAAATTTACTAATGAATGAAATAAACAATTCATCACGGCGTAATCAAAAATTGATAACATATCAAAACTCTTTGGATTTAATTAGGAACAGATTAGTCTTACCATTTTTTTAAATATGTGTGTTTATAGTGAAATTATATAAATCGGTAGTGTTATAATCCGATTTTAGTTTTTTGAAATAATTAAAGGAGATATTTTCAATAAAGGAGTAGGTAGGCAAGTATTTATAAAAAAATTAAAAGATACATATCCCATCTCCTTCTTTATCATTACATATATTTTTTACGTTAAATAATCGGTCAATAACTAAAAGAATAAAAATACAACCAAAAAACTGCATTAATTAAGATGTCTATTCCTTATTTAAAAGCAATTTCTTCGAGAAGAACAATTTATAAATTAAAACCAGTATTACCTCAAGGAGTAAATATAATTGAAATCAAAAAAATTGTTCAAGATATAATAAAGCATACACCAACTGCGTTTAATTCACAAAGTAATCGTGCTCTTATCCTTACTGGTAAGACACATAAACAAGTTTGGGATAAAGTTGTTAAAAGTTTCCCCAGTACAAAGGGTACCAGAAGACCTATTTCTGTTAGAGATGAGGCATATGGTTCAATAATTTTCTTTACTGATCAGAAAAGTATTGATAAATTAAAGATTGATTTCCCATCTTGGGCACCAATTTTCGCACAATTTGGTGATCATACTTCTGGTGCTACACAGATACATAGTTGGACCGTATTAGAAATGTTGGGGTTAGGGGCACATTTACAACATTATAATGCTGCTATAAGAGATGCATTACCTGAAACTGTTCCCAAGGAATGGTCCCCGGTGGCACAATTATGTTTTGGAAGTCCCGTGGAACCTGCCGGTGAGAAGACATTTATTCCAAATGAAGTGGAAATTCTTGATTAAATATTTTCTATATCCTGTATAATTTTTTTACCACATGCACGGTTCTATATTATAATTAAAAGAATATATTTTTCATCTTACAAGAAGTTTTAATAAGAATAATCCTTGTTTGATTCAGTTCAAGAAGATTCTAAGTTCAAGGATATCAAAAGTTCAATACCAAGAAAAAACTTGTTGATAAAGCAAAACCAACATCTTAACGGCACTAGTAACCGTTTACTAATGAAGATGACGGATTTACAATTATCCAATTCTTTTATAATCCTATTTTTAAATGTTATTTCCGTGGAAATTCAACTTAGGGGTATTTTTTTTAAGGCCTTTTTTATTACCGTGGAAATAAGAAAAAATGTGGAGATCTGTACGGCTGTTTCTGTGAGATTTTTAGTACACAAGAATCTCAGAAAAAGGGACGACGATTTACGCCATTTATTTTTTTTTGCAGAGAAAACCCCGTATAACCCTATTATTACTAAAAAAATAGTCAAGATTTACTTTTTTTCTCGGGTGTAATTTTTCTTGATGTTTTTTGAAAGATTACTTGAAAATTATGTAAATTCGGTTTACTAACGGTAACAGCAGAGCGTTATCAGTGGATTAATGGATTGAAAAATTTCTGCTTAGTAAACTCGTTTCTTTCCTTTAACGCCGACATATCTGCTTGACGAAACGAATTTTAATCTTGAAATTTATATAAATAGGATGTTTTGGTTCGAATATCGTTACATTCTATTTTTTAGTTCTCTCTTAAAAAAGTATCAACGAATACAATCTATTCAATCACATACCAACAACTTAACAAAATAACAATATAATAAGAAAAAATGTCTGCTCCATATTTACAAGCTGTCTCTTCAAGAAGAACTATCTATAACTTAAAGCCAGAATTACCAACCGGTGTCACTATCGATGACATTAAGAGCACCGTCCAAGAAATCATTAAGCAAACACCAACTGCTTTCAACTCACAAAGTAACCGTGCTGTGATCTTAACTGGTGAAACCCATAAACAAGTTTGGGATGCTGTCACTAAATGTTTACCAACTGAAGATTCTCAAAGAAGACCAGCCTCAGTGAGAGATGAAGCTTACGGTTCCGTTATTTTCTTCACTGATGAAAAGACTATCGATAAATTAAAGGTCGATTTCCCATTCTATGCTGATTACTTCCCAAGATTTGCTGATCATACTTCTGGTGCTGCTCAAATTACTTCTTGGACTGTCTTAGAATCTATGGGTTTAGGTGGTCATTTACAACATTATAATCAATTTGTTAGAGATGCTTTACCAGGTAAAATTCCAAGTGAATGGTCTGTCGTGGCTCAATTATGTTTTGGTGCCCCTGTTGATGAAGCTGGTGAAAAGGCTTTTATTGATAACGAAGTCGAAGTCTTAAACTAATTAGAAATTTAAGATATATTAATCAATATTATATATAAGATATAAACTCATTATACAACTTTAATGAACAAAGGAAAATAAAACAGATAAATTATTTAATTGAAAATTACTATTTTTTTTTTAAAGACGAATTTGATTAAATTTATATAGAATTTATATATTGTGATCATTTATGTTTTGATTACTTGAAGACACTCACCTGGTACAATACCTCTATCATCATTAATATATGGTGTACCATCCACTTCATTCAATAATGACATAGACGTACCATCTTGTGTACATTTTTCAACAAGACACCAGCCATCGTTATGCGTCACTAAGATTCTAACATATTCTTCACATTTAATACCTATTTCATCTGTCAATTTAGGTATGTAATCTTCAATGACTTCACATACATTACCTTGACTCAATTCATTCTCTTGTTGTTGATGATGATGATTATGATGTTGCTTTTGTTTTTGTTTTTGCTGTAATTTACTATGTGGTGTTAGTGGTAAATCCTTTATATAATGTAATCTTTTAGATGGCAATTTATTTTTCTTACTTAATGGATCTAATGTACAGATCTTTGTATCAAATGGTTGGATTTGTGGATTTAATAATATTTGTGGACTTATAGTATCATAAATTAATGATCCAGTTTCAACTTCAATGGGTACATTGGTTAAAGAATTTCTTAATTGTTCATCCTCAATAATTTGTGATATCTTATTATGATCCACATCATGACTTTTAATATTAGTTTGTAATTTACAACATTCATCAAGATTATTCAATTCTGAATAATTTTGTGTTAAAATTGGTGATCTTTCATCAAAAGTGGCATCCTGTGTATATTTCTTATCTACTTTATCTAATATCTTTAAATGTTTTAATTGTATCGTAGGAGTTAATCTGGCGGCAAATTCATTCAATGTAGGGGTTGAAAAATTCTTATCTTTTAAATATGCAGAACTTCGAATAAACCATTTAGATAAAGGTGAATCATATTCCCATTTACCTTTCTTTGGTTTATCTTCAATGTGAGTAATGGAATTGGTATTTGAATTAATTTGATAAATGTTAGGTGGTTTTGAATAAATTAATGAATTAATATCTGCACCACTTTTATAATCACCAAACGGATGTGCAGTTTTTGGTGTTTGTATATGTCGAGTGACAGGTCCAGAAATATTATATTGAATCTTAGAAGTTATGTTATTTTCCATCGGCCAAAGTATACGATCTTTTGTATTCTTTTCAATATCATATTCATCATCTTGATTATCTAAATATTTAAAATTGAATAACCTTGTAAACCAATTGTTTTTGGGGGTTGATGCTATGGAATCTTGGGGTGAAACTGGTGGATTTATATTTTTCAATGGTGTCTTGACAAAATAAAAATATAATACAAATAAAAGTAATGCTAAACAAAATATACCAATGGGTAACCCAATGGATAACCCAATGGTCTTAGAATCACCTGAACTTAGTTGATTCGATATATCACTCAACTGTATGGAGCTTGAAGGAAGATTTTTGTTTTGAATATTGGATGTCATAGTAATTTATTATTAAGCAAAGTAAAATTAAATTACAACCATGTGGATCAAGAAAAGAGAAATAATGCAAAAAACATTTCAAATTTTAAAAGTATATTATATATATTACTTCAATTAATCAACCCAAAAATGAAAGGTGAAGTTTTAAAAAAGTCATATATTTTTGGTTTTGATCTTGTTTCAGATTGAAACAACATTTTTTTTTTCGAAGTGTTGAAAAAAATATATTTTTGAAACATTTTTATTCTATTGTTACACATCGTGCTCAACACACACATACCATATTTATCATGATAAATTTATTATATGGTCAAGTATTTCTCCATAAGATCATTTGCTAATTTAGTATTCCCACTTTCTTGAAAAATTATAATACTATTGTAAGCAGCATGTTTCTTCAAATTATCGTCCTCATATTCAGTTAATACCTTCTCATAGTATTTAATAGCAATTGATACTAAACCAATTAAATGGAAGGCACGTCCCATATTGTAATCGGCTTCTTGTTTTTCTATTTCAGAATAATAATTATGTCTTAGATCATAGTAACGATATAAATAACGTAAACTATGCAATATTTGAAAATGTCTAGAGGCAGTTAATCTTTGCATAGAACGATGCATATGTGCTAACCCCATCATTAAATTAACCATTGGATCATCAGGTATTTCGTTTTCTAACCAACTTAAATATTGTAATGATGATAAGAAACCTCTGCTAGAATATAGTAATATAGAATAAATGTAATACAGATATGGTGATATTTTACTATCTGGATTCTCCACTTCCTTATTGGTAATAGAAGCTTGACCATTAACATGAGTCTCGTATCTAATCGCATCAAATGCCTTAATTTGTCTTAAGAAAAATTTTTGTTGTACTGTACTTGTTAAAATTTCAGACGATATTTGTCCTTGTGCAAGTGAATACATAAAAAGTTGAAGTATCTTTCTATTAAATTGATATTGATTCAATAACCCTCTTAAATTATCGGTTAATTCTTCAACATTATCAATTTGTAAAACTATCGCTAATTTAACAAACTTCATCATCTTTAATTTAATCGGATCTTGAAAGAAAACATTAACTTGCAAAGCAGTATCTATAACACTTAACCCATCTTGAACATTTTGATATTTAGTCATTGTCAATGCCAGTTTCATAAACAACTCAAACCATTGCTCGTAAGTCAACCCACGCAATTCTGTAGTAGAAGTTAATGTAACTCTTTCCTCCATTACAGGTAAAGTATCGGATAAACTGTCACCTTCACTTAACTTCGATAATCTTTCTAATTGATAATCCACCACAGATGCAAATTTTTTTGTTCTTCTAATAATACCAATGAATTTCTTAGAACGGCTTTTAACAAAAAAATTCTTAACACTACTAAATACATCAACTAAATCAGAAACTGTATCAATCCATTTACGTAAACTTTTTTCATCACCTAAAATTTGTTCCACTTCATAATTTTGAAGACTATTATACTTGTCAACAACTTTTTGTGTAAGTTTCTTTTCACGTTCAATTTTCTCACGTTCAATTTCTTGTGGTGTCTTTTTCTTCTTAGGGGTAAACTTTCTAAATCTGCTATCTTCCAACAAAGGTTTATTAGTAGTATCATTGGTCCTTCTACTATTAACATCCTTTGAATCCTCACCGTCTTCGTTTTCTCTTGTAATTTCATTATCATCAATACCCCTACTACCCTCAGGCGTTTCATGTTCACCTTCAATATCACTATACAAATCTGCATTTTGTCTTTTCCTAATTTCAGCGACTTCATTTAACATATTTTTAAAAGCAATAGTATTACCTAAATGATAATAAATTTCCGCTAGACTCAATTTTTGTTCTAAAGCATTTGGTTCCATTTCTACGACTTTTTCTAAAAACTGTTTAGCACTTTGATAATCTTCAATTTCTTTATAACATTTACCCAAATTTTCATACAATTCAACAGTACAATATTCAGTTATATTTAATAGGGGCAATAAAAAATCAATGGCTTCTTGGAAATGCTCATTTTTCACTAAGGCTAACCCAGCAGCATTGTTTAAATCATACACATCAACAATATTCTCATCATATAAAAATTGGAAGTGATTTAATGCTTCAACAATATTATCATCATTTAATCTTAATAAACCTAATCTAACTCTAATATCTATCGGTAAAGTATAAGTTTTTTCCTTTTCTATTAATGGTAACGAATCAAATCTAATATTTTTCAATCTTCTGTCATCAAATTCAGAATCATCCAATATATCATCCCAAAATGTTTGATTTTCACGACGATGAATCCAACGTGCTAATTGTTTAATTAATTTAATATTTTCATTCGTTTTTTCATAATTTTTTAATAATAATTCAACAACAATATTTAAAGAGGACCAATCAAATGGAATGCACTTATAATGTTTATTAACTTTCTTCCAATTTGTATTTGGGTATAGTTGTATATCTTCTTGGAATAAATCATCATCCATATCAAATCCATCTTCATCTTCATCCTCATCTTCAGCATTTTCATTAAATTCTACATCATCTTCTTCATCCGATGATTCCACCGCTGAATCATTTGATTTAATAATTGCTTTACGTCTCTTTACATTTGTTTTATAGACATCCATGTACAAATCAATGGCAGCATCAACTTTATTATAATCTACATACAATGATGCCAATTCTCTTAAGATATTAGAATCATATGGGTTATTGGCATACAATTTTTTGAACCCATCCAAAGCTTTACCTAATTGTCCTAGTTTCTTGTGTAAAAGGGCTCTACGATATACGGATTCCCATTCAGTACGATTAATATTGATCACTCTAGAGAAACAATAAATGGCTTGTCTATAATGTTCTAAATCTGCCGACAATATAGCCACAATTTTCCAAAAATCTGCATCTGATGGGTTCATATGTGCCGCTAAAAACCAAGAATTACAACAATCATTCATTCTCCCTTGTAATTGATAAATATCACCCAAAGTTTCATAAGCAGCAAAATTTTTAGGGTCCTTACCAATAACTTTGTTAAACAATTGTTCAGCAGCTTCTAAATCATTCTTAACAAAAGCTTCATTAGCTTGTGATAATAATAATGCCACTTCTGGGTCAAGTGGCTTTTCACGGGCAGGCCTACGTTTCATTTTACCTGTTTTTTTATCTCTTCTTTTTTTTACTTTAAAATTGTTTGCCTCTCTAATAGCATCCATAAAATCTAATTCATCATCACCTTCTTCATCAGAATCAATATCAGAAAATTCAGCTAATAATGCATCTTGATCAAAGTCTGAATCGAAATCTAGATTGTTATTATTATCATATTCTGAGCCTGATTCTCCATCTGATTCAATAAGATTTTTCAAGCCCTCAATGTCACCATACAATTGATCATCATCTTCTTCACTCATAGAGTTTCTACTGTTCGTCATCGTGAGTTGCTTCCACTAATTTAACAAGTTTTTTCAGTAATTTGTTTACAATTAAATTTAATTTACTTTTTTAACTTTTTTATTAAATTCCAATTTCTTATTTATTGAAAGCAATTGCATAAAGAATTATTGTTACAAAACATTATATTTGAGCGATCACCAAATTTGAGTATTGTCATATTGATAAGATACCACAAATATTAAAATTAGTATACATTAAGGTTTTTTATCGTTTGCTATTTTAAGTTAAATAATTTACAATTATAAGAAGTAAAAAAATATGTTTTCAGGTTTTGGTGATAATACTTCATCCTCCTTCGGATATTTAGCTCAAACCTTTGCTGAATTGTTTAGATGCTACCCGATTGACATGATGAATGATAGGATAAGGAAAAATGATGCTAATTTTGGTGGTAAGATTTTTTTGCCACCAAGCGCATTGAATAAATTATCAATGCTTAATATTAGTTACCCCATGTTATTTGAGTTGACGGTTAATGAGACCGGTATCATGACTCATGCAGGGGTCTTAGAATTTACTGCCGAAGAAGGTAGAGCTTATCTACCAAACTGGATGTTTAACACTCTGAATATCCAACCAGGTGGTTTATTAACCATTAGATCTGCTGATTTACCTTTAGGTTCGTTTGTTAAATTAGAACCACAATCTGTTGATTTCTTAGATATTTCTGATCCAAAAGCCGTATTGGAAAACGTATTGAGAAACTTCTCTACTTTAACTGTTAACGATATAATTGAAATCGGTTATAACAATAAGACATTCAAGATTAAAATATTAGAAGTGAAACCACAAAACGGTTCGAATAGTATTTGTGTTGTGGAAACTGATTTAGTGACAGATTTTGCACCACCAGTAGGGTATGTAGAACCAGACTATAAGGCAATGCAAAAGGAAAATGAACAACAAAAAAAGGATAAACCTAAGTTCGATACAAGTGTTGCCACTGCTGGTTCTATGTCGGTGAGAATTAATTATTCTGGTATATTAAATGAAGCAGAAATATCAAAATTTACGGGTGAAGGTCAAAAATTGTCCGGTAAGAAAGCTACTAATGGTGATGAACAAAAGGAAAAAGCTGATTTGAAAAATACAGTATTGAGCTTAGATGGTGAACCAAAGAAATTAAATTTGCCCGAAGGTCAATTGTTTTTTGGTTTTCCACTTATACCACCTAAAACTGATGGCGAAGAAGAAGAACAAAAGGGTGAAAATAATGAAGAACATTTCCACGGTAATGGTCAATCACTAAGGAAGAGCAATAAGAGAAAGACAAAAAAGGAACATGATGGTTCAAAGGCAAAGGCACCAAGAAGTCCTGAAGTTATAGAAATCGATTAAATAAAATAATTACCAAGTTTCATTGGAAAGAGACCAAAAACGAAAAATGCAAGGCTTATTCTTATATTTCAATTCAAAGATATAACCAATAATAGTTTTAAGAAAATAAAAATCATCATAATTTTATTTACAGATTTTGTTTCCAAGTAATATTCTTTTCCTTTTGCATGCTTACTATCTGTTATATAAATATACATTTCTATATACAATTAATAATTGAAGTCTTCAGATATACTAAAAAAAAGAGTAAATTATTCTTCTCTTCTCATTCTACTTATAACTTGTTTTAGAACTAATGGCAAATCATCATCTGTCTCATCGTCATCGGCAGAACCTAATTCAGAATTAATATGACCGAGAGTTTTCATCCTATTTATACTTTCCATTTCACCATTATCGACATGTGAACCAATTGAGTAAACTTTCCTCATAAAAGTCTTTGGTAACTCATGATTACTCTTATGTGTTGCAATACGTGCTAAATTAATTGAATCTCTTCTACTTCTAGTTTGGTTCAATTGATTTTCATCATACTGTGGATTAAACATTACTGGCTGTTCACCTGTTAACGAAGAACTGTCTACGGAATCAGATATCGAACTTGCATCACTATTAATACTAGAAACTTCATCATCAGATACCACTATATCAGCCGTGGCAAAATTTTGTCCATCATTATTATTGCGATCATTATCACTTGTTTGGGACGCGTTAGGGTTAATTTCTGATGACGATAAAGTAGGTACCACAGTATCATCAGAGATTTGTCTGCTATTTCTATCATTATTGTCACCATCAGGTTCACCAGCAATAAATTCATCAAATTCTCTAATAGCTTCAGCTGCCCAATCTTTATATAAAGGACGGGATAAGAACCCATATTTAAATTTATCAATTCCCACAACTAATTTTGTTAAGCTGGTCAATTCCTCAATAAACTCAATAATTTCTTCTAATGTTACTGTTGAAGCATTCCAAGCAAGGTATTCTCTCTTACCAAAAGTTTCCGCACCGTCCCTTTTGTATTGCTCAGAAGAAATCTCGGGTCCAGACTGATAACCATCACTATCATGAAATGTAGTATACCCTTCATATGAATCAACACTACCAAGATCATCCAAAGGCCCTGACTTTTCATCTTTATTCTTAGATGTATCTTTATTTTTGACATCCTGTTTCGATTCAACCGTCTCACGAACTTTAGCGATCAATCTCCTATGTGCGATTCTAATACTTGGTAAAAATTGAGGTAAAGGTGCTTTATTTAAAAAGGCTTCTTCCATAGCTCTCATATTAGATACAAAACAACCAACTAATTGTTTTCTATATGGGTAAATGACATCATTCAGTTCTTCAATAATAACAGAACCATATTGTCTTCTTAAAAGCGCTGCAGTATCTAATCTTTCAATGATTTGTCTTAGTACGAATATAATTTGAGTAAATATATCTTCCAATTCTTTAAAACTACCTTTTAATCTCGGTTCTTGTCTTGTAAGTCCATTATATTCAGCTGCACGAACCAAAGCGGCTTTGGCAGATGTTGAAAGTTTAACAATTTCTTCATATTCAAAATCATCCAACTTTCTAGGAACCAGACCACCTTCTAATCCAGAGGAATAAATAGACTCCATATTGGAAATACAACCACATACAAATGCAACTTCTTCATTTAATTGATCCCTGGCTTTGATTGGGAAAAATACAACTTGGACAATTAATGCGATAACACCACCATATCCAACAGCAAGAGATCTCTTACCAAAATTGGCAGCAATACCACCAGGAACGGTGGATGGTAAAATTGTTGCTAACATAACAATATAAAGACTAATAAGATAAATGACTGCGGCTTTAACATATGGAGTACCAATAAAGTAATAGAAACCAGGAATAGCACCAATTACTGTAATGACCGTTTCTAAATAAGGGTTGGTTTGACTACAAGCGGCATAATACGAAATAAGCCCCCAAAGGGCACCTAGAATACAACCTACACCACGTAAGAAAAACACCCAAAAAGTACCACCCAGGGAAGGTTCCATACATAAAATACACACAAATGCTAGCCAACCACCACGGTAATCATTGTACCATTGTCTAGTAGATGGGATAAACATTGGGAATGATGTCAACATCAAAGCAACTGCAACTTGAAAACCAAATATAAAATGAGCTTTATACTTTGTACAGAAATCATTAACCCAAAGCATTGTTTGTAGAATGCATGCACTGAAAGAAATTTTAAAACGTGATTTAATTCCACTGTCGGTTAAACTATTATGTGAGTTTGTTCTTTCGTTACTTACTATTGGCAATAAATCCTTATCGTCATTAACAATACTTCTACGATGTGATATTGTTTTCTGCATTAATAATTCATTTTCTTCGAAATCCGGTCTTTGTATAAGGACTTCACTCTTACCCATGTTATTACGACCATTACTATTAGCCATACCTTGTAACGACTGACCTTCAGTGACACCTTTATTAGCACCATTGTAAAAATATTTTAAAGTTTTGAAACTTTTCAAAAAATTAAGCCAAAGTTTTTTACCTCTTAACCAACCTTTAGATTCCTGATTCAATCTATACCCGTAAATATTTTTCACATCGCTATTCAATTTAATGGTTTCATCAATAATTTGTTTGAAATTCATTAAGAAAGATGAAAAAACAAAAACTTCTTCGTTGGGATTAAGTAGATTATTTTGAGAGTCAACAAATTCAGCTTTAAATTCTTGATCGAATTCATTTAGCAGACCCTTCAATAATTCAATGTTCACATCTAGTTCGGTAATGGTAGGTAATTCAGTTTTATGTTTAATTTTCTTGGTATATGTATTATCAGTACCATTCATGTCGAAAAGATTATCATGGACAAATACTCTTTTTAATTTTACATCATAACAATAAGCTAAAACAATGTTGATTTGATACAAACTCTTACTTAATTGTTTGTGTAAATCAAAAATCGGTACTCTTAAACGATCCAAAACCATCATCAATTTATCACTATCAGCCAATTTAATTGCCTTTTCATTGAATTTTAAATCTTTATTTCCTTTATCATTTTGTTTCCCTAGTATAATAAATTCCAATTGACAAGCATTAACTAAACCGTTAATAAAAATTGATAGTTTCCTGTAAGATGCTAAAACGTCTTTAACATCATTTGGTGGGACATAAGAATATGAAATTTCAAAAATACATTCTTGTAAAACCGCTGAACAATTATTAACTCTTTTGGCAATATCATTTTTATAATTCAATAATTTGGATAATGAAATTGGACCTCTACGTACACTACTTTGTTCTTTTTTTAATTCTGAGTTATTTTCATCATTAGAATTTTCTTGATCAATATCAAAATCAGTATTCGTAAATTGGCGGCAGTAAATAGAATCACCTTCAGTATCGATTGAAATAAAGAAATTAATTGCATCATTAATATCCTTATGTATTTCATTAAAAGTATCAACAGTAGCATTACCTAAATAAGTACTACCAAATTCAGGAAAAATAATTAGATTCAGAACAATTGACATAGCGATACCCAAATAGAAGGGGACACTGTAATTGTTAGCTATAGTTCGTGCAGTTTGATTAATTGGAGCTAAAAAGCTGAAATGAGCAGCAATAAAAAAAGGGAAAACAATGGCAAAATTACGTGGATTAACAGATCTTGCCCAACCATGACTGAAGTACATAATCGTCTCAAAAATTGCCACAACACCTAATGCAGATTGATATCTTTTGTAGTTATTAATTAATTGTTCTGACTCAGTAATATTAGACCAATCGGGACCTAAACAACGTTGGGCAAGGAATCTACCAAATAATGCAAACGAAAGACCCAGAACCAAACCAGTTAAACAATTCAAACAACCTTGAATGGTACCACTGACTCTTCTACCTGGGTGAACAATAACTGAGATTAATGCCAACATTTCTGGCTCTTTACCCAAATGGTTGCTGATTTGTGGAATTAAACAGAAGATAAAAGCTAATGTTGAATTAATAGTACCTTTTAAGATTCTTTTAGCTAAAGTTTCATCACAGGGGAAATAGTATTGGAACAAATACCAGAATTGAAAAAGTCTTTCATTGATATATTCCTTATACTTCATGTATAACTATAGATAAGGTATAAATTTCTTTATTTGAGTATTATATTAATATTATATTAGGTAGTGTTCTAAATTGAAACGCCAATCGTTATAATAAGATACCAGAAGATGAAAGACCATTTCTTCTATTAAAGGTTTCTTAAATAACATTCTGCTTGCAACAATTAATAAAAAATAATATCGTGACTTTAAACATTATTAACTGTATATTGGTTAGAATATGGCTCATTTGTAAAGTAAACTACAAAAGATTCAATGTTAATTTTCCACATTAGGGATTTTTAATATCGATAATTATTACCGAAAAAGGAAAGTTCCGCACTAATAAAGAGGTGATTCTTGAAATGGTCGTTGATAAACCAATAATTTTGTTATGTTGTTTAATCATAATGGTGTTTCATGGAGCTATACCATTTCTGTTTTCATATTGAGTTAATTTTCGAAGTAATCCATGCCTTTAACTTAGTCCTAGAAGAAGCGGCTAATAATGAAGCATCAGTGTAAATAATCGTTGGGGCCTTTGGTTCAAATACCTTAAATTTACAGAACGTGAAATTCATTCCTGGATGGAACGAACATCGGTGGATATGTCTGCTGGGTTAACTGCTTTTTGATTCTTGACATATTGGTAAAGTGACAAAAGTAACTGGGAATTCTTCGGAATAAAAATTTTATATTATTGAATTAATGGAATTATTTCAGAAATATTACGAAGTGAGGTTGCCTCCAAAAGTTTGAAGTTACTTTTATCATGAATTATTGAACTCTTTTTTCTAATCTGCTTTCAAGTCCTAAAACAATTTTCGTAGATTTTAAAGCATATCCGTTCGTTTCCTTGGCAACAATATAATAAAAATGTTTAACTCGAACTAATGAAAGTATTCATCACCAGAGTCTACGAACCTTGTTTTCATTATGAAATCATAGGAGAAAAGAATACTTACAAAAGTAAGTCTCAACTAAAATTTTGATTTAATTATTTAATTATTTTTTAATTTATATTATCGTCATTATATGAATATATACTACAGTTAGTTATTAATTTATTATTAATTTATTATCAAGTTAGTCATCTTTTCTCATTTTACTAATAACTTGTTTTAATGCCAAGGGTAAATCTTCATCCGATTCATCTTCTGTCCAATCTAATTCAGTGTCCACATTACCCAATGTATTCATTCTAGTTATATTTTCCATTTCATTAGGTTCTACATGCGAACCAATAGAATATACTCTACTAATAACATTCATTGGAAGTACACGGCTATTTCTATGAGTGGCAATACGTGCCAAATTAATGGAACCTCTTCTATTTCCTGCTTCATTGCCTTCAGAATACCGAGGGTTAAACATTATTGGTTGCTCATCTACCATTGCCTGACTCTCCTCTGAGGTTGGTTCCGAAGTACCGCTACTATCAAAACTAATGCATTCATTACCAGATACATTCATATTTGATGTTATTGAATTCAGTTCATTTTCATTTATTTTGTGAGATTCAACCGAGACAATTTCATGACCATGAGGATTATTGGATGGCGATGAATTTTCTTCAGAACGATCGGTATCAACGACAGTGTTACCTCCCGATCCTTGTTCAGTTTCATTATCACCAGCAATGAAGTCATCAAATTCTCTAACGGCTTCAGCGGCCCAATCTTTATACAAAGGACGTGATAAAAACCCGTATTTAAATTTATTAACACCAACCACTAATCTAGTTAATCTTGATAACTCTTCAATAAACTGTACAATTTCTTCTAGAGCTACTGTAGAGGCATTCCATGCTAAATATTTTTCCTTTGAAAATAATTCAAGATCTACCTCATCAAAACCATCAACAAGTGCCTCTGGATTATATGGATGGTTTGCATTATTCTGAATACCAGAGTAACCATCATATGAACTAGCACTCGATATAATATCCAAGGGCGATAAATCTTCATAGTCATGATGATTGTTTGTTATTTTATCTTTGTGGCTATTTCTTCTTTCCTTTATAGTTTCACGAACTTTTGCAATCAATCTTCTATGAGAAATTCTTACACTAGGTAAAAACTGCGGTAAAGGTGATTTATTCAAGAGTGCTTCCTGGAAAGCTCGAAAGTTGGATACAAAACAACCAACCAATTGCTTCCTATAAGGATATACAACATCATTCAGTTCTTCCATAATTGCGGAACCATATTGCTTTCTTAAAAGTGCCGCGGTATCCATTCTTTCCACGATTTGTCTTAATATAAATATAATTTCAGTAAAAATATTTTCCAATTCTTTGAAACTACCTTTTAATCTCGGTTCTTGTCTCGTAAGTCCATTATATTCAGCTGCACGAGCTAAAGCGGCTTTAGCAGATGTTGAAAGTTTAACAATTTCTTCGTATTCATGATCATCTAATGTTTTCTTAACAAGACCACCTTCTAATCCATTGGCATAAATGGTTTCCATATTGGAAATGCAACCACATACAAATGCAACTTCTGCATTTAATTGATCTCTAGCTTTGATTGGAAAGAAAACAACTTGGACAATTAATGCGATAACACCACCATACCCAACGGCAAGACATCTCTTACCAAAATTGGCGGCAATACCACCTGGAATAGTAGATGGTAAAACTGTAGCTAAAAGAACAATATAAAGACTAATAAGATAGATAATAGCGGCTTTAACGTACGGAGTACCAACAAAATAGTAAAAACCAGGAATAGCACCTATTACTGTAATGACCGTTTCTAAATAAGGGTTTGTTTGACCACAAGCGGCATAATATGAAATAAGCCCCCAAAGGGAACCTAGAATACAACCTACACCACGTAAGAAAAACACCCAAAAAGTGCCACCCAGGGAAGGTTCCATACATAAAATACAAACGAAACCTAACCAACCACCATGATAATCATTATACCATTGTCTTGTAGCGGGTATAAACATTGGGAATGAAGTTAATATTAATGCAACAGTAATTTGGAAACCGAAAATGAAATGTGATTTAGATTTTTTGCAAAAATTGTTAAACCAAATCATGCACTCTAAAATGTATGCTCTCAATGTCATATTCAATTTTTTTCTACCTTCACTGCTAATGATACTATTACGAGTTCTAGTTCTATTAATTTTATCCACTGGTAACAAATCACTATTATTGATAATACTTTTACGATGTGATATCGTCTTTTGCATTAAAAGTTCATTTTCTTCCAAATCAGGTCTTTGTGTCATCAATTCACTTTTACCCATATTGCTATTAGTATTAGTATTAGCCATACCTTGTAAAGATTGACCTTCAGTTACTCTATTATTGGCACCAATATAAAAATATTTTAAAGATTTAAAACTTTTCAAGAAATTGAACCAAATTGTTTTACCTCTTAACCAACCTTTAGATTCTTGCAATAATCTATAATTGTAAATTTTTTCAACATCATTATTCAATTTAATCGTCTCATCAATAATTTGTTTGAAATTCATTAAGAAAGACGAAAAGACAAAAATCTCTTCATTTGGATCAAGTAAATTACTACCAGCATTGGTAAATTCAGATTTAAAGACTTGGTCAAATTCGTTTTGAAATTTTTTCAACAATTCAATATTAACCTTTAATTCATCTATAGTTGGTAATTCAGACTTCTGTTCAATTTTTCTAGTAGAATTGTCATTATTATTATCCATATAAAACAATCCATCATGAACATATACTCTCTTTAATTCCACATCATAACAATATGCCAATACGATGTTTAATTGATATAAAGTTTTACTCAATTGTTCATGTAAATTGAAAATAGGTAACCTTAAATGATCTAATACCAATAATAAATTAGCTTGATTAGCTAATTTGATTGCTTTTGCATTGAATTTCAAATCTTTATTTTCATTATCATTTTGTTTCCCCAATATGATGAATTCTAATTGACATGCATTGACTAAGCCATTGACAAATATTGATAATTTTTTATATGAATCTAGTATGTCCTTTATGTCCTGTGGTGGAATGTATGAATATGAAATTTCATAAATACATTCTTGTAAAACAGATGAACAATTGTTGACTCTCTTAGTAATAACGTTCTTATAGTTTAATAATTTTGATAGTGATATTGGTGACCTACATTTCCTTATTTTTTCTTTTGTTCGGATATTATTACCATTATCACCTTTATTGTTAATGGTGTTTTCAGTTTCTTGATTTGATACTATTGATAATTGTCTATAACAAAACGAATTCCCATCCTGTAAATCAATTGAAATAAAGAAATTAATTGCATCATTGATATCATTATGTAATTCATTGAATGTATCCACTGCTGCATTACCCAAATAGGTACTACCAAATTCAGGAAATATAATTAAATTAATGACAATGGACATTGCAATACCTAAATAAAACGGTACACTATAATTCTTAGCTACAATTCTTGTTGTTTGATTAATTGGGGCTAAAAATACAAAATGTACAACAAGAAAAAATGGAAATGCAATGGCAAAATAATGAGCATTAACAGATCTTGACCAACCATGAATGAAAAGCATAATACATTCAAATACAGCCAATATGGCTAATGCTGATTGATATCTTTTATAATTATTTGTAAATTGTTCTGCTTCTGTTAAGATAGACCAATCGGACCCTAGACAACGTTGTGCTAAAAACCTACCAAATAATGAAAACGCTAAACCTACTACTAGACCCGTAAGGCAATTGATAGCACCTTGAATGGTACCGCTAACTCTTCTACCTGGGTGAACAATAACCGATATTAAGGGTAGCATTTCTGGTTCGTTACCGATATGGCTTCTTATTTGTGGTATTAGACAAAATATAAATGCCACCGTGGTGTTTATTATACCTTTGGTTATTCTCTTGGCCAGTATTTGATCGCAGGGGAAATAATATTGGAAATAGAACCATAATTTTAGGATAATTTTTTTCATTTATATGTTTATTGATATAGATAGCTTAATTTTAAAAATAAAGATAAATGTTTTCGGATGTTTGAA
The DNA here is from genome assembly GCA_030571715.1 of Grigorovia jiainica (nom. inval.). Lineage (NCBI taxonomy): Eukaryota > Fungi > Ascomycota > Saccharomycetes > Saccharomycetales > Saccharomycetaceae > Grigorovia > Grigorovia jiainica (nom. inval.). The sequence continues at coordinate 26,024 of JAJLYE010000216.1, read as the reverse complement.
ATTATTATGTTTGCATTTAAATGTGTATTTGTTTTATATATTGAAGTGGATGAAGTAATATAAGAAATGTCAAGATATTTTGAATGTTTTCTTTTAATTAAGGAGAATTTCAAAAAACGGTGATTTATTACTGCATTCGGTTGTTTCCGAAAAACTGAAAAAATGGAATTAAATTTTTAATTAATAAGCGGTTAAATGTTGGTGCAGTGTGGGGGTTAGGTGAGGGCTAGGTGAGGCGTGGCAAGATAAGGAACTGTAAGAGAGCGTGAGGAACGGGGTATGTAGTGAAAAAGTTACGGTGTATTTATTGACTAATGATTATTCTGAAGAGGCATGAGAAAAGAAATGGTGATGAGAAAGTGAAAAAATTGGAATGTTAAAAATTGTAGTCTTCCATTGAAAAACTGTAAATTAAAAAAAATTAGATTGGTATATATCCCCCTCCACAAGTAATTATAGTAGTCTTTACCATATAACAAATACTGTCTTATTCTTGAAATAAATACAATAAATTGTGTCATTGAAAAAACAAACACGTGATTAAACTTGTCTCTTTTTGAGTGTTTTAAAATTTCAAAATTCGATTTGGAACTCTGTTTACTATAGACTAAAGTGTATGTTTACGCACAGATCTGGTCTTTAATAGATATAGATTGTTTTAAAATAGAGAAAACATAATGTTTACTTTAGACGATATTACTAGGTACCAAACCAGAATTGGCTTTTTCTTACAAATTCCAAATATTGGGAGAGGTCAATTGAAATTTATTGGTATGGTTAAGGATAAACCTGGTTATTATGCTGGTATTGATTTATTAGCAAATATTGGTAAAAATAATGGTTCATTTAATGGTGTTAAATATTTTGATTGTGAATATCCCCACAGTGGGCTTTTTATCCAATTGTCTAAGATTGTTAATTTAATTGAACAAACTTTTGTAACAAATACCGATAATACAAATAGTAATATTAATAATAATATTAATAATAATATAAACAGTAATATATTACAAACACCAACACATCTGAAATACGACACTCCTATACATAATAATTATAATAATAATACAAATAAAATTTCACAACTTACTTCAAATAATTTGAATACTTTAAATCTAAATAATAACAATACTAACAATAAAACTCAAAATAATAATAATAATAATATCTTATTTAACAGAAGAAGTTTAACTCCAATAAACAACAATAATATCAACAATGCTAATAATAATAATAATTTATCAAATAATAATACCCCAAATAATGAATTATTAATTGAATACAAGACTAAAATTGATGAACAATCCAATCAATTGAAAGAATATGAAAGATTATTAAACGAACAAAGTCGTGTATTAGAAGAAATACAACCCATTGTTGATGAATATATTAAGAAAGTTAGCAATTTAGAGAATACCATTGAACTAAATAAAAATGAATATGATAAAAATTTAAAATACTATGAAACTGAAAATAAGCAATTAACTGATGTTGTATCGCAATTGCATAATCAATTGAAGGAAAATGAGGAACAATATGCTTTGAAGATACAAGAATTACAACAAAATGTTAATGCCAATCAAGTACAAAATAATAATACTAATGATAATGACGATATGGATATTGATTCTATACAAAATGAATTAGTTGAATTAAGACAATATAAAGATAATATGGTTAATGCCAAGTTAAAATGGGATAAAGAAAAGGATCAATTAAAGATGCATAATGATTCCTTGAGTAAAGAATATCAAATGTTAAATAAGGAATTAATGACGTTAATGACAAGTGGAGGTAATGGTAGTAGTAATAATAATAATACTGGGACAGATGACAGTAATAAAAAATTATTAGACGAAATTGAACAATTAAAGAAACGATTAAACGACGAAGAAAATAAAAACATATCATTACAAAAGCAAATAGACACAACAAAAAATAATTCTACTAGATCAATGCCGGTTTTTGAACCCACGACACAAATTGATGAATCTGCCGGTAGAAAATTATGGTGTGTATTATGTGAAAAGAGTGGTCATGAAAGTATTGATTGTCCATATCAATATTCTGGCAGTAATAATGACAAGAACAATAATCAAACTACATATTAGTCTTGCTTTAATGTATATACAGATTAAACGTTCATAGTGAAATGTATAAATATTATAAATACTATAAATATAAAAATTTCTTATAAAATATATAATTCATACAACATTTTAAAAGACAAAACGAGAAAACATCACGTAATCTGATCACATAATCAGAACAGAGTCACGTGCCCACACCAACCGTTTTTTTCATCTTTAATTTTTTTGACTCTTCCCGAATTTCTAATTTTATTTTAATTAATTTTTAAATTAAATTAATAAAACGAAATTAACGTATTATATTTTACAGTAAATAGAGTCATGAAATTGGTTTGTCAATGAGTAATTGGTTTGTTTTTAGGGTGCCAAATTTATTTTTTGATGGGGACATTTTGAATATTTTTGTTATTTGTTACTCTTTCTCTTGCTTTACGTCTTATTGCAAATTAAAATAATGTTTGGAGTTCTACGAAGATTTAGTGCATTTTTCGAAGTTTTTTTGTAGTGTCTTAAATTTTAATTTCAAGATCTTTTATTCCCGTTCCGCTCTCTGGGTTTTCTATCAATTTTGAGTCATTAGAAAATTCAATTTCCGTGAAAAATATCAATTCCGTTGATATTCCAATTTTAATGGTGAGTTGGAAACTTTCTTATTTATATTTAAAACTTAACACTTATTTGTTTTTGTTTTTATTTTAAAATTATTATTTCTTTTTATAGTTTATCTTATCATTTGAACTAAAAAAAACATAGCTTTTATTTTTAGCAAAAATAATTATCAACTTACTATATCAAATATGGCTTATCCAATTTTACCTTTATACGGTAAAGATTACAAACAACAATTAACAAGCAAACCTTTTTTAAAATTAACTAAAGTAGCAGTCATCGACACCGATGCTATCGTTTCTGTTCAAGAAATTTTATCAATTGTAAACACTATAAATTTAAATTTCTCAATTTTAATTAAGGATACCACCAAATTTAATGAAGATGAATTAATTCAATTATTAAACAATGGTATTGATATCATTTACACCAATGAACAAATTAAATTTGATTCGGTTCCAGTTTCAAGAATTAAATCTATACCACAAATTTTAACACCAGTTACTGAAATCAATGAAGAAAAATTCATTTCAGTTTTAATTGATAACATTAAGACCGATAGAGATGATAAATTATACACAACTTTAGTCGTCGATGCTAATGAAAAATCATTAGGTTTAGTATATTCATCACAAGCATCAATTGCATTAGCTATAAAAAAGCAAAATGGTATTTATTATTCACGTTCACGTAATGAAATTTGGGAAAAGGGTTTAACCTCTGGTAATACACAAAAATTATTATCTGTTGATATTGATTGTGATGGTGATGCTTTGAAATTTGTTGTGGAACAAACTGGTAATGGGTTTTGTCATTTGAATACAGATTCTTGTTTTGGTAATTTTAAATATGGTTTAGATTCATTAGAGAAGACAATGTTAGATAGAAAGGCTAATGCAGTGGAAGGTTCTTATACAAATAGATTATTTAATGATTCAAAATTATTAGATGCTAAGATTAAAGAAGAAGCTGATGAATTAATTGAAGCTGTGGAGAGCAACGATATTGCTTGGGAAGCTGCTGATTTATTATATTTCACTATGGCTAAATTAGTCTCTAAAGGTGTTTCATTAGCTGATGTGGAAAAAAATTTAGCTCTTAAACATTTAAAGATCACTAGAAGAAAGGGTGATGCTAAACCAAAATATATTAAAGAAGTTAAAAAGGAGGAACCCAAACCAGTGGAAGAAAAGGAAATTGATATTAATGCTCCAATCCACTTAAATGTTATTGATTCTTCTAATGTGGAAGATGTAAAAATTGCCGTGACTAGACCAATTCAAAAGACAGATCAAATTATGCATTTAGTTAATCCAATTATTGAAAATGTTCAAAAACGTGGTGATGAAGCACTTATAGAATATACTGAAAAATTTGATGGTGTTAAGATAAATAAATCTGTATTAGAGGCACCATTCCCAGAAGAATATTTTGAAGGTTTAACTGATGAAATGATTGAAGCATTAGATCTTTCCATTGCAAATGTGGAAAAATTCCATGCTGCACAATTACAAAGAGAACCATTAATTGTTAAGACACAACCAGGTGTTACATGTACTAGATTCCCACGTCCGATTGAAAGAGTAGGTCTTTATATCCCAGGTGGTACTGCTATCTTACCAAGTACTGCATTAATGTTAGGTGTTCCAGCTAAAGTTGCTGGTTGTAAAGAAATTATTTTTGCTACACCACCAAGAAAATCTGATGGTAAAGTTTCACCAGAAGTTGTTTATGTGGCTAAGAAAGTTGGTGCCTCTAAGATTGTATTAGCTGGTGGTGCTCAAGCTGTGGCCGCTATGGCTTATGGTACTCAAACTATTCCAAAAGTGGATAAGATTTTAGGTCCAGGTAATCAATTTGTTACCGCTGCTAAGATGTATGTACAAAATGATACACAAGCTTTATGTTCAATTGATATGCCAGCTGGTCCAAGTGAAGTTTTAGTCATTTGTGATGAAGAAGCTGATAGTGATTTTGTGGCATCTGATTTATTATCACAAGCTGAACATGGTGTTGATTCACAAGTTATTCTTGTTGGTGTTAATTTAAGTGATGCAAAAATTGCTGAAATTCAAAATGCTGTTCATGAACAAGCTTTACAATTACCAAGAGTCGAGATCGTTAGAAAATGTATTGCTCATAGTACAATTATTAAATGTCAAAGTTATATTGAAGCATTTAATATGTCAAATAAATATGCACCAGAACATTTAATTTTACAAATTGAAAATGCTGATAAATATATTGATTTAGTGGATCATGCTGGTTCAATCTTTGTTGGTGCTTATACACCTGAATCATGTGGTGATTATTCAAGTGGTACTAATCATACTTTACCAACATATGGTTATGCTAGACAATATAGTGGTTGTAATACATCAACTTTCCAAAAATTTATTACTTCACAAAATGTTACACCAGAAGGTTTAACTAAGATTGGTAAAGCCGTGATGTGTGTTGCTAAGAAGGAAGGTTTAGATGGTCACAGAAATGCTGTTAAGATTAGAATGAGTAAATTGGGTCTTTTACCAGATAATTTTTTATAGTTAAACCCAAATTATAAAATTAATTCTTTTGCGATGAAATTAAAAGAAAATAAAATTTAATGAAAACAGAAATTTATAATATTATAAAATTAATACGATAGAAACAATTAATGAAGTTAACAACAAATCAATAAACAAATAATTTGGGTGATAATATAGATATATTTATTATATAAGACTTAGATATTATTATTTTATGTAATAAATGTATTATGATATTTTTCAATATATATTTGATTTTTCATTTTTCCTTAAACATTTTTTTTTTATCGATACTAATAGCATAAAATGAAATAACGATGATTCAAAATAAATTACTACCACCATTACAATTATATAGACATATTCTTCGCGCACATAAACAATTACCAGTTTTACAACGACAATTAGGTGATTCATATTTAAAAAAAGAATTTAAATTACATCAAAATATAGATAATCCAGTACATATTGTTGGTTTTTTAGTAACATGGCAAGATTATTTGAAGCAAATTACTGAAAATAAATGGCAAAATAATACTATATCGAAGGAAACATTGAATAAATTAAGTGAGGATCAAGTATTGCAGATGTATGAATTGATGAAAGAGACTAAAAAGGTTAATAAATAGTGTATAAGTAAATATATAATATAATTAAAATATCCCTTAAACAAAAGAATGACATTTTCTTCCTTTGTAAATTGTTTTTGGTACCTCTTTTTTAAAATACGTCCCCAAGACACATATTTGAAAGTTATTATTAATTGAATTGGAATTTGTATAGCTGTTTATTACTGAAATTGAAACATTTCATCTTAGAAGTAAACGTAGAAACAAGTCAACCCTTTAAGTTAACATTTTTCGAAGCCCGTTACCCGACGTTTAGGGTTTGTTGTTTTTTTAGTTTTATCTTTCAAACCCTAAATACCAAGCCCTAACCCAAATATTAGGTCTTGGAATTTTTTTTAATCGATGAAGCAAAAAAAAAAAAAATTGAAAAAAAAAAAAATCTAAATTTGAAAATTGTATTGAGTAAATTGACAGTAATTAAAAATAAATTCAATATGAATATTATGAATAATGGCTTTCTTGTGGTACCATTTAAATTACCCACAAATGATAAAGTGCCTGTTGATGCTAAACATTACATATATTTAAAGAAACACCAATCTAAGGATAGCAATGAACAAAATTGTTTATTTGTAGTTAATTTACCAATGTTAACAAATATTGATAATTTGAAAAAAATAATTAATAAAATATGTGAAAAATATGATACTGTGGCACATGTTGAAGAATTATTATATAATGATGAATTTGGTCTTAATGATGTGGATTTATCATCATTAACATCAGATTTATTAAAGAGTCAAGATGTTACCACTGTGAAAGAATCACGTTTTACACCAAAGAATACATCATTATTAAAATTTGTTGATAATGATAGTGTAAATAATATTTGGAATGCATTAAATAAATATTCTAAGATTAATAATGATAATGATTTATTAATTTGGTCATTTAATAATCCAAGTATTTCCACATTTATTAATTTTTATAAACCAATTGATTTGAATTATTTAAAAGAAGATGTTTATTCACATTTACAATATTTTGATCAATTAGAACAAGATGCACAAGATGAAATACAAAGTAGTATTGTGGATGAAGATGGGTTTACATTAGTTGTTGGTAAGAATACAAAATCCTTAAATTCTATAAGGAAGAAAATATTAAATAAGAATCCATTATCTAAATATGAAAATAAAATTAAGGTTAAAACTGCAGTGGATAAAAAATCTAAGGAAGATTTCTATAGATTCCAAATTAGAGAAAGAAAGAAATTAGAGATAAATCAATTATTAAATAAATTTAAAGAAGATCAAGAAAAGATTAAAATAATGAAACAAAAGAAGAAATTTAATCCATATACAAATAATGTTTAAACATTGTTTTTTGTCTTTTCTATTGTTTTAAAATTTAATTTATTATTTTCTTTTCAATTAACATGGTCATCATTATCATCCTTTTGTATATTATTAAATAAATAAATAAATAAAAATATGTATATATGTTTTTTTTATCTATAAGTATTGTATAATTTTTAAGAAATCATTTACATTTATATTTATATTTAAATTTACTTAATTTATTTACTCATTATCATTATTGTTACTGTTATTACCGTTAATATCATTATTATGATAATCAACATTATCAATATCATTTATTTCATCTAAATCAGTTCTTTTCCTTAACATAATTGTTGGATGTAAACCTTGTTTCTTTAATGATTTAAATATAATTAATGGTGATTCATTTAATTTAATTATTCTTTCTTGATTACCATAATTAATAATTAAAATATATTGTCTCCAATCATTTTCATTTAAATTATGTCTCTTCATAGCATTTTTCAATATTCTTTCACATGTATCTTCACTTTTAGCCTTTAAATAACGTAATGATGAATCATTAGATTCATTTAAATTTTTTAATGGATTTTTAGTATTTAGAATATTATTATTTGTTTGATTAGATGTGGTTAATGTCCTGGATGTTGTTGGTGTTGTAGTTGATGTTGGTGTTGTGATATCAGGTGATAATGTAGTAGAATTAATTAAATTATTTGTTGAAATTGAATTTGTACTCTTTAATGATAACATTGATGGTTTCTTTACATTGGAAAATTCATTTAATTTATTATAATTTAATTCATTATTTATTATTATTAATTGTATCATTTTTCATTAATTCTAAAACATCAGTTCTTAAATTTGAATATTGTGTTTGATAATCATTTAATTTATTTGACATTATTTGATAAATATTTTTCAATATAATAATAGTTGTTTCTTGTTCCTTTAATGATTCATTTTTCAATTTATTAATTAATAATTTAAATTTAATACTTTTCTTTTTATCATTATTACATAAATATTGACAATCAATTAATGATAATTCTAATAATAATTCACCAGTGATTTGTTCATCAAATAATTTAACACATAGGGGATCATTTTCATCTAATTGCATCATTGTTTGACACCAATTTACAACATCAACAGTATTCCAATTATTGAAATCATCTTTAATTATAGTGGTCATTTGGGGGATGTTGAACAATATTTTATTCAAAAGTATTATATCAAATTGTATTGTATAAAAGATACAGTCAAGAGAATGGTAATATTGCTTTTTTGATAATATGTAATCTTTATCACGATATTTACTATTTTGATTTGATTTACATATTAAATCAATTTTTTATTTTTTTTTATTTTTCTAAAAATATTTAAATTCATTAATTTAATTTAATTAATTTAGTAAGATTTTAGTAAGATTATAATTACTATATAAAAGAGCCAAAAAATATTTAAAACAAATATATAAAGAAACCAAATGTCATTTAAACAAATCAATAAGAATTTAACATCACAACAATTAAATATCCTAAAGGATAAAGGTACAGAATTAAGTGGTACAGGTAAATTAATTCAACAAAAAAATAAGGGTAAATATTATTGTATTAATTGTAATAATTTACTTTATGATAATACAATGAAATTTAATTCACAATGTGGTTGGCCATCATTTTATGATTCCATCCCACAATCATTAAAATATATTGAAGATAATAGTCATGGTATGGAAAGAATTGAAATATTATGTTCGAATTGTAATGGTCATTTGGGACATCTTTTCCAAGGTGAAGGTTGGGATAAGATTTTAGGATTACCTAAGGATGAAAGACATTGTATTAATAGTGCTGTGTTAAATTTTGAACCTGAAGAAGAGTAGATAAATAGAGAGTAAAATTATTTAAAATATAGTTTAAGGTATGTAAATGTAATACTAGTAATATAATAATAATATTAATAGTAGTATAATGTTAATATATATAAAAAAGATATTAAATATAAATTTTAATAATACAAAAATGAGTTAATATTCAATAATTTAAAAACAAATTTAAATAACGTTTTGATCACCGAATGGATCGAATGGATCTGATTGAATATTTCTACGTGAATTTAATTGTTGTGATGATATTGGATCGTTTTGAACGTTATTAACCTCTTCATCATCACTAGAAGAAGCATAATAATCGTCAGTATCATAATCACTATCATCATCATCATCATCATCATCAGTAGCATTACATCTATTATCATATTCAGTTAAAGCTTTTACTAATTCATCATTTGCCAATAAAAGAGAACCTAATAATTCACCTTCTGTGACTAATTGTAAATATCTAAGTACTTTCCTTCTAATATTACGTGCTTTAATAAAATATTCAGTAGTTTGTTTATCATCCATTGCATTAATTTTTTTTGGTAAAATAATTAAAGCATTATTTAATGATGTAACCGCGGCCATTGAATCACTAATAATAATTTTAATTTTGGGTGTTTCCTTTTGTAAATTAATTTTAGGGATCTTATATTTCACATCTGGATCATTTAAATTACCAGATCTTATTGTAGCATAAATTGTATCATCAGCTGAATCATTCATAAAATTTCTACCATTACCCCTAGTTGTCTTTCTCTTTGATCTTGAATTATTGTTATTTGTTTTCCTTGTTGTGGATGATGATTTTGAAGAATATGAATTTTTAAATTCTTTATAACAATTTAATAACCCAGAATAACAATTTGAATGATTATTATTTGAATTCATTATAAAATTATACCAATTAATTAAATTATTTTGTGTTAATTTAATTATTTCATCATCATAATCTTTACCATTACCATCAATATTTTTATTTAAAGCAATAATTAATAAACGATCTAATAATTTTGTATCATTTAATAAATCTTTAAAATTTAATCTTTCCGATACAATTTCATTTAAGATATTCATTGCTAAAATTTGATTAACTAATTTACCATATTTTAATTTTTTCCTAATACAACGAGCCGCTTCTTCTTGATTTAAAATGAATTGATAATCGTTAACCATTTCATTATCAATTAAATTAATTAATTTATTAATATTAATTTTATTATTTATTTGTTTAGGGTTTGTTAATTTATAAATTTCATCAGTAATTTTTGATCTTTGATGATCTCTTAAGAATCCCATTGCCATTTTCCTTCAGTTTATTTGATAGTAAATCAGATTAATTGGTTTTTTTTTTGATTTTTTATTGTAATTTGTTGTAAATGACAATTTCGTTGTATATCAATAAACATAATAAAATAGTTTACAGATTGTGATTGTTTCTTTTTCCAGTTTTTAAATTATGCGGACCCGGTGTGGGGGATAAAGGAGAGGAACAAAAACGGAAACGGTGTGCGACACGTGCTCTTGTAAGCGATTTTTAGTGAGGTTTTGTTTTTTCGGGGGTATGTTTTCTGTTTTCCGTGCATTGCCGTAACAGCCCTACTTCATTTAATATGTGTAAACATTCTTGAATAATAAACACATATACAAAGATATAATAATGGAATATATATAATTTATATGGAAAGAATAACATTCAAACATGGATATTATCCACTGAGAAAACCAGTAAATTGGAGTATTTCATCTAATGGAGGTAATTGATTCAAGTCTACAACAATATGTTTGCCATTTCTCCAACATTATTTGAATATCTTGCTTGTCAACTTGTTTTTTAGCCTCTTCTAAGAACTTCTTATAACGACATGTATTAAATTGATTAAATTCGTCAATGTAACCTTTCCATATAAACAAATTGTTATTTTTTGTCACTGATCTAATGGACATATTTTGGTTGTATTTTAGTTGTATTTTCAAGATTTTCTTCCTGAGCTTACCGAAAACGGGTTCATTTTTGGCTGTTCAGGGTAATTCTTTAAATCCGTTGTGTTAAATCCGTTGTTTGAAATCCACTGTGTTAAACCCGCACTGTTAAACCCGCCCCAACTTACCCTTCCCCCCATTAGTAATAAATAAATTGTCTCCCACTCCCTTTTTAATTATATAAATTAAATTAAATTATATTATTATGTCCTTAATTACAATTGTAATTATTGTTTTTACTTTCTTATTAGCACAATTTATGTTAAATAGATTTATTACAAAAACAACAATAAGATCAATTTTCAATTATAGTAATACAAAAATGGTTAGTCAAGAAACAATTAATAAAGTTAAAAATCTTATTCAAGATAATGATATCTTTATCGCATCAAAGACTTATTGTCCATATTGTCAAGCAACTTTAAAGACTATCTTTAAGGATTATAATGTAGATGAATCCAAAACTTTAGTCTTACAATTAGATACAATGGGTAAAGATGGTGCTGAAATTCAAGATGCTTTATTAGAAATTAATGGTCAAAGAACTGTACCAAATATTTATATTAATAAAAAACATATTGGTGGGAATAGTGATTTACAAGATTTAAAACAAAATGGTAAATTAGATGATTTATTAAGACCTTATTTATAATTATATAAAATTGTACATTCATTCATTTCTCTTTAAATATTTCTATATCTATAATTATATCTATCTATCTATCAATACTATATGACTGTTTCCTTTAAATCTAAAAATTTCACATCATCGCACACGATTTTTCAAAAGGACGCAAATTTAAAAAACTCATCGATTTTTTTTTTTTTTTTTTTTTTTTTTTTTTTTTCGATGAATGTTGAATTTTAATTAATATCAATTATTTTATATATTAATTAATTATTTATTTATAACAACCACCCAAGTTTGAAGTTTGAAGTTTATTTTTTTCTGTGTGTTTTTTACATTACATTAAATCAATCCATTATAAGTAATATAAACATCTGCATCTGAAATATCTTATATTTTACAAAGTAAACTAGAATAAAATAATTAAATATGTCCGATATTACTACTACTACTACTACTACTACTACAACTGATTCTTCAATCGTTAACAACACTGAAGCTGAAAATGTTCCAGTTACCACCACAAACGAATCCACTTCAAAGGAATCTACTCCAACTATTGAAAAAGATGTTAAACCTTTACAACCTGCTCCAATTCCAACTAATTCTCCTTGGAAACCTGTTGTAGAATCAATTAATACTATCACTGTTGATGATTTAGAATTAAATAGAAAAAAGACAAAATCACCAACTCCATCAACTAATATCTCAACTAAATGGGTACCAATTAATGCATCTATCGTAGTCGGTAATAATAATAATAATAATAATAATAATAATAACAGTAGCAATAACAACAATAACGCTAACGCTAAAAAAAATAATAAAAGATCAAATCATCATAAGAGATCAAATCAAAGAAAAAAAAATAATCAAAATAATAATACAAATAATGATTCAACACAATTAAATAATACTGAAAATAATAATAATAACAATAATAATAACATAAAAAAGCATAATTCTCATAATAATAATAATAAGCATAGTCATCATACTCATAATAATAATAATAACTCTCATAATAATAACTCTCATAATAATAGCACACATAGTAATAATCATAGAAGACGTTACAATCATCATCATAATAACAATAATAATAGTACTACTCATCAAAAGCAAATGGTTCAATTAAATAAAGGTTTAGTACCAATTAAACCATGTATTATGTCAATTAATAACGTTGCAAGACAAATTGAATATTATTTTAGTGATGAAAATTTAAAAAATGATTCATTTTTACAAAATGAAATTAATAATGATGGTTGGGTACCATTAAGAATTATTGCATCTTTTTATAGAGTTAATAATCAATCATTTAATGGTGATTTAATTATTATTATGGCTGCATTAAGAGAAATTGTATTTAATATTAACGCTACTGTGGAAATCGCTAGAGGTAAACAAATTAATTTCTCTAAACATGAAATTATGGAAAGAGAACAAAATATTAATCATAATTCATTTAATAATGATTATATCTTAAATGAATTTTTCATTCGTTCTAAAAATTGGATTAATTTGAAAAATGAATTAAATAATGATGTGGAAATTAATATCGATAATATTTTAAATGGTAATGATTTAGATGAATTTCTTTTAAAAATTATTAAAATTACTGTACCAAATACTCCACCACAAACTGCTACCAATGAAACTACTACTGAAACTGCCACAACTGAAACTACTGAAACTACTGAAACTACTGAAACAACTTCTGAAACTCAAATTGAACCAGCTTCAACTGAACCAGTTGTTGAATCTACTGAACCAATCACCACTGAAGAACAATCAAATTAATTGAATAATAATAATAAATAATCATATATTTATATTAAATTAAAATTCATTTTTTGTACCAAATTTTCTTTAGTTAGTTAAATATTTTTCTTTTTTTATTTATTTAATGTACATATCTTTATTTTTTTTTTTTTGATTTCTTATTTATATCTTCGTTCCAACAGTGAAGAACAAGATTGAAACAAAAAAAAGAAAAAAAAACTTTCAAAAATCAGTTAATAAATTACTATTAAATTATAATTATAATTTTTTCTGTGTACATTTTTTCATATATATATCTTAAACATTTTTTTACTCATAAACTTTGTATTATAAATTTTTTTTTCCTGTTTCTGTTTTCAATATCCATTTATATTTCTCATTATTTTGTGTCGTCCTTTTGACCAAAAAGGGAAAAATATTTCGTCTCTATAAAAAATTTGTTTTTCATTGTAATATAAATTCTGAATAATAAAACAATACAAAGAAAAGGACAAAGGACTCAATCATATTCAATAAAAACAAATACAATAATATCAAACAATCATGAACTACGGTTCAATCACAAACCATAACAACATGAACAATTCCCAAAATGAAAAAATAATTAAAAATAATATTATTGGTTGGTATTTTTATTCATTTTCAAGTGAACCATTCATTGTTTCAGCTGTCTCTACATATATACCATTACTTTTACAACAATTCGCTAGAAAGAATGCAGTGAAAGTGGGAAATCATAAAATTAAATGTAATTTAAATAATTCAAATGATCATTGTGTTTTACCCTTATTTAATAATTATTTATTTATTGATACTTCAAGTTTTCCCCTATACACTTTCTCATTATCTGTTTTATTTCAAACAATAACTGTTATTACTGTATCAGGTGTAGTGGATCGTTGGAATTCAATTAAATTTAAAGGTAATGTTTTAGTGGGGTTTTCTATTATTGGTGCTATTTGTACTTTTTATATTGCACAATTAAATGATTCACAAATTTATATGTTACCATTTTTATCAATTATTACTAATTCTTGCTTTGGTGTAATTAATGTAGTTGGTAATTCTATGTTACCCGTTTTGATACAATCTTTACAATCTTTAAATAATAGATAATATAATAATAATGAAAATAACAACACTAACAATATTTCAATTGAAAAATTAACAAGTATTATTAGTGGTCGTGGTGCATCAATAGGTTATTCAAGTGCCTTAATGGTACAAATTATTTCCATGTTATTAATAAAATATATTCCAACAAATAATGATATTCAAATCGCATTAGCATTTTGTGGTATTTGGTGGTTAATTTGGCAATCGCCCATGTTTTGGTTATTTAATGATTTAAAACCAATTACCACTAATAATTCACATTCATCATATGATAATAGATTAAACGTTAAGAATTGGTCCTGGGAAAATTTAACATATGGTTGGTCATCACTTTGGGAATCATTAAAACATGCTAAATTATTAAAAGATGTTATGATTTTCCTTTTATCTTGGTTTATTATTAGTGACTCTACAACAACAATTAATTCCACAGCAATACTTTTCTCAAAGACTGAATTAAATATGTCCACTTTAAATTTAGTCATTATTAGTATTATCACTATGTGTAATGCAATGATTGGTGCTTTTATAATACCACAATTATTAGCTAAAAGATTTAATTTATTACCACATCGTATATTAATTATTATTATTTGTTGGACAATATTTATACCATTTTATGGTATATTAGGTTTTATTTTCAATAATATTGGGTTAAAACATAAAAATGAAATGTATGCTCTTGCAGTTTGGTATGGGTTATCAATGGGTTCTTTAGCTGCTGTGTCACGTTCAGTATTCTCATTAATTATACCAAGAGGTAAAGAATCAACTTTTTTTAGTTTATTTAGTATTACTGATAAAGGTTCATCAATTATGGGACCTTTTGTAATTGGGTTAATTACTGATAAGACACATAATATTAGATACGCATTTTTCTTTTTATTTATTTTATTAATTTTAGCATTACCATTTTTAGAATTATTAGATGTTGAAAGAGGTAAAAATGAGGCAAATGAACTAAGTATGATTGAACCTAATGAGGAAAGAATTGATTAATTTTGAAAATTTGTGTATTGGTATAGAAGAATATTAAAAATTTAAAAATATAAGGAAAAATTGAAAACAGACTGTATTATATATCCCATTATTTAAAAATACATAAATGAATTTTTTAACAATTAAAAATTTATTCTTTAATTAATTGCCAAATTTTAATATAACCATCATCACCACCAGAGGCAAAAATTCTTCTATCTCTATTATTCCAAGCGACAACATTACAATTTTTACCAAAATTTTTATTATTTTTAATTAATGATCTATTTTTAATATGACCAGGTAATACACCTAATATATTACCACGAGCTCTATCCCAAAGATAAACTTTCCCGTCTTCAGATCCACTAATTATAATTTTATTATTATAACCAAAACATGATCTAATTATAAATTGTTCTTGCTTTTGACCAAAAAATTTTTGTAAAAGTATATTTTCTTTAAAATTCCATAATTGAATTTCATTTAATTGTAAATTAACCACTACAGTATTTATAATACTGGGATCAATGGTACCATTAATATAATTTGGTTGTGGTAATGCAATACTGGTTAAGTTTTTTTCAATATTTAAACGTGAAATTCTCTTAGGATAAAAATTTTCAATTATATTATAATTTGTTCTAATTAATGATGTATTATCAGGTAATTTTGATATATCATAAACTTCAATAATACCGTTATGTGTCATTAATATTAAATAATTATCATCATAACTTATCTTTAAATCATGAATACGAGGGAAAATATTATCCTTATTAGATTCATTTATTAATGTTTCCATAGAATTTGCAATTAAACCATTACCTGTACCTAAAACATTTGTTAAAGTGGAATTACCATTAAGTGTATCAGTCTCTAATTTATTAAGACATTTTTGACTGAAAAATTCATGTAAACTAAATATAACTGATTTAGTATCCATATCATAAATTACAACTTCACGATCAGGTGAACCCACTATAAATTTACCCTTATGTCTTGTCGTATGGAACCAATCACAACACCAAATTCTTGGTGTAGTGGTTCTATCATTAGTTATTGAACCTCTTGAATGTGAATGTGAATTTGAACCACCAGTATTTGATGATGAATTTGATGATACTGATGAATCAGTAGTATTTATTGATGAGGATGAATTTGTTACACCAGTATTATTATTTGAATTACCATTTGATGAATGTACATTATGTAAATTATGATGATTATGTTGATGTTTGTGAAATTTTGATGCCTTAGAAATTTCAAATGAATCCATGGGTCCAATAATTTCAGCAATTAATTTGGATTTATCTGGATTAATATATGTGGGTTCACCCTTTTCATGAATATCATAAATATTAGCATTTTCATTGAAGGGACACGTTACAATATATTTACTATCAGGTGAGAATGCCAAATATAATATACTTTGTGTATTACCAGATAAAATTTTATAAACTTCGAAATTATTCAATACATCATAAATTAAAACTTTCTTATCAGTTAATGAATCTGCCGTGGCACTTGCTAAATATTTACCATCAGGTGAAAATTGTAAAAACCAAATTTCATCATCATTTTGTACTAAAGTTTTACTTTCAATTAATTTAAAGTTTTTATATGATGAAACATTATCTTGTAATAGAGAAATATCATCATATTTATGCTTTTTATGTCTTTTGGTTATTATATGGTTATTCTCGAGATTTTCATTTGAAGTTGCACTCATATCGATATCAATATCAATATTACTTTCATTGTTATTATTATCAATATCTTGTTCGTCATTGGTATCTTTGTCACTATCTTCATCATCAGCATTCTCCGTCAAATCAATATCATCGTCATCATCATCATCATCATCTAAAATATTTAAAACATTTTTCTGTCTTTGATATTGAATTGCTTGTTTTAATAGAGTAATCAATCTACCATTAGGTACTAAATCATCAGGATTAATATATTGTGAAATTTCATTAATTAATTTTTCCTTAGTATATTTATTATTGTTGTTGTTGTTATTGTGAATATTATTATTATTAGAATATGGAATAGTTAAAAGTGATGATAATTCTCTTAATAAATATTCAGGAGAATCTAAAATTGAATCAATTTTACTTAAATTAACAATTGACATTGAATTATCCATATCAATATCCCAATCAATTATACTATTTAAAACAGAATCCCATAATTCGATATATTTTCTAAATGTATTTCTTAAAAATTGAATTGCAGTAGTGATATCAATAATAATTAATTCATTAAAGAATTGTCTAATAATAATAATCATAATTTGAATAATTTTCCTAAATTGAATACACATTTGATTATTTGATTTAATTAATTGATAAAATTGATTAAATTTATCATATTCTAATGAAAAAGATTCCATAATTAAATTAATATTATTTGTATTATTTGTGTTATTATTATTATTATTATTATTGGCATTATGGTTTAAATTTTCATCTTTATCTAATAAATTTGAAATTTTCATTGAATTAACATTACTTTGATTATTATGATAATTTAAAGAGGGGGTATTACTTGTACTATTATTTGCTGTGGGGGTAGTGGTGATATTATTATTATTATTATTATTATTATTATTATTAGTAATATTATCAAAATCTAATTGTAAATAAAAATTAAATAGCATTGAATTATCAACATTTTTCAAAGGTAATTTACAAATTAATTCAAGTGTAATAAATTGATAATTACCAGTTTGAATAAATTGGAATAAATTTTGTACTATAGTGGATTCCACTTGAATACCACCGCATTCTTCTTGTAAAGTAATTGCAGCTTTATTGTAACCCATTTCCTTTAAAGTATGAATTAATAATTTATTTAATTGTACTTTATTAAAAGTCATTGTTTCTTGTATTATTTGATTGTTT